>JASFDF010000516.1:0-16843 GCA_036937115.1 Nidularia sp. FH-822889 | reverse complement strand
GAGTGCTCCTCGAAGCCGTGACAACAATGGTTTCGCAACTCGCCACTATTACCCCAGACGTACACCCACTCGACATCACCCCAACTCAAGAAGCCTTAAAAAGCCTCTCCTCGATCACGGCCCCACAAGGCGAGAGAAGATTTCTCCAGCCAGGACCTCCTTTGGTGACATCAACCAAAGCACCAGACACCGGCCAGGCTACCCCCACAGCCAACACTCCCCCCATAGCCACTGCTGTCCCCACAGCCACGTATGCAGCCAAAGCTGCCATTCCGCATAGACGCCCTCAGGAGGCCCTTACTCAGCCATCCACTCTGCCCAGTCCACCACGCTGCTCCTCCCCTCGGAGACGTGATCCACTTTCCCCATACCGGCTCATTGTCAATTTTGGCAAGGTACAGGTCGAGAGAACCTCGCCACGCCGTATATGCGATACCCTCAACAGAATCTTCAAAGACCCAAGCAAAGATATCCCCCTTCATTTTGTGGCAGCAACTTTCACACGTAACGGTAATCTTGTACTAACAGTGAGACCTCCATTGACTGCTCGAAAAGTGCAGGAACACTATAAGGACCTGGTCTTAGGGGGGCTTGCCGAAGTCCTGGGTCTTCCAGAGGAAGACTGGGACGACTCACACATAGCCTACACCTGGATGTCCCATGGACCCGTATTGTGATCCACAGTGTTCCAGTTACCGATGCCATCTCAGACCATGACAAGGATACGGTCACCTCTTTGCTAAAGGAAATTTACTTCCAGAACCCAGTCTTCCTACGAAGCTCACCGTTTGTACTAACAACTGGATTCCGGGTTTTGTGCCCCCCGAAGGAGACGGAAACGAGGAAACTTATTTCGGTATGCCTGGCACTCGAAGATGAAGCCACAGCACGTCGTGTGTTACGAGAAGGCGTGTTCATGTATGGTTCACGTTGCAGGACCTCAATGTTCCGGCAAAGGCCCTGAGAGCAGCATTCGGACTCATAGAATAACGACTACCTGGCCTTTCGGCCAACCATTTACTCCTACCCTATACCAATACTTGGACTTTGCAGCTATACACACTACGACTACAGACCAGTCCCACTTCCCCGCTGCGCATTTAACTACGTTGTCCTGGTCGTCCTCTTCATTGAAGTAGCATGACCCGTGCGTCTTAGTACATTAGATTACTTGTTGCACGTAAATCTGCTGAATACAAAAAAAAAAAAAAAAAAGAATCAAAGACGCTCGTTGGAGAGAGTATACTCGCCCGCTGGATTGGCCAGCTCTGCAGTCTCCCACCTCATCCGCAGAAGGTGTGCGGGTTTCTAGGCGGCGCATTCCAGAGCTATCGAATTGGCGACGCCCGCGTCGGCCCGTTCTCTAGTCCCGCCGAGTTACACGCGCAGTATTCCTGTACGGCATATTCCGATTCGCCTACAGGTATAGACGAGCGGACGAAACGGCCCATTGTGGAAAGAACGCATAAGGACTACAGGATTGTTTCACACACGGAGATACTTTGCTTCACAGTATTCTTGCGGACGATATGTTACATCGCACGGATCGGTTGACTGGCAAAGGGTGACATGGATGCCAGAGTACTGAGAAATTGCGGCGTTATTACGCAGCTGGGTCGTCAGCATGGTTCTATGGAAGGACATTGTACTGGAAGTCTTCCCGAAATATGAGGATGATTTGACGCCTGAATGTCAGATATAATTGTGGTATGATCCGTAGCAGCGTTATAGTAGACATGAAGTACGTATTGCCATGATAGAACGGCTTGAATGGTGTATGTTGCTAGTCGATGTGGGGTAGGGATGTAAATGGAAGACGTTTGAAGGAAGTTCGCGAGAGAAGAGATCACGTGATACATGTACGATCGCCACGTGCGCGAATAATATGGGTCATTGTGGATGTCATGGCTAAAGCACGTCTCGACTTGCATCATTCATTTGTTACTCTGACCACTTTCTCTGCTGTCTGCTTGCTATTCTACCCGTTATTTCATGAAATAAACACTCTAACTGCCACGCATGTCCACCCCATACCACTTCTCCCCCCGCGTCCCGCCTGGACCCCATCCCACCCCCCTCTCCTCGTCCTCCTACAGCGTCAGCCACGCTAAGCACACCCGGCCCCCCATCTACAACCCCTACGACAAGTTCACCCAGCCAGAGTTCGATGCATGGATCGGCGGCATCACTGGAGCCCTGCGCAAGGCCCTCGGCCAGGTTGATAGCGAGCCTACCCACGAGCAGGTGCCACTCGAGCAGCACGCGCACGATGTGGGCTCGCGTGGATCTAGCATCGAGGAAGAGGGCGACGATCTCGCCCCCGATGACTCTTTTGCCGAGATAAAGGCGCGTCGGGCTATGGGGAAGGGCAAGGCGCGCGACCCGCGAGAAGGCCCTGGGCTGCAAGGTGTCGGGGACAAGGAGCAGCCTATTGAGATTCTCTCTGATGAGGAAGAGGAAGAGGAGGCGCGTACCGGAAGCGAAGGAGAGCAGGGAGAAGATGAAGAGGAGTGGGATGAGGACGTCCGATCTGGAGACGAAGAAGAGGAGGACGAGAAGCTTTCTTGGCACAGGGGACAGCGTCCTTCGGGTACGGGTCCTCCTGGGATGAGGGAGCGTCCCGTCGATGATGGATATGATGAAGAAGAGGATTACGAAGAGGACTCAGGAGAGGAAGCGCAGCCTCACCGTGGCAGCTCCGAAGTCATCGAATTGTCAGATTCAGACGACATTGTGCAGCCCCGGCAAACCCGCCCTCAGCAGCAGCACTCGCAGATCCAGCATCAGCAGCGTCAGTTCTCTGCGGAAGAAGAGGACTATGAAGAGGAGTACTCCGGGGAGGAATCATACGAGGAGGACGAAGAGCTCTCGCTCACCTCGCACCTCGTTGCGCAACAGCGCCAACTCCAGCACCAAAATGAGGGTCTCTCACCTGAGCTGGTCGAAGACGAAGACAATGAAATCCAGCCGGAAGACGACGATACATGTACGTCCCTCCTCTTACATCCCACCCCAACTTACCTTGCCTCCGCAGCCTTCCCCCCGCACTCCTCTCTGCACTCCACCGACACCGCGGCCGTCGACATCCCCGACCCGTGGAAGGGGCCGCAGACGTACGCAGAGGATTTCTACTCGGGCGGCGACGCTGCGCTGCGCGCGCCGCACGATGCGCACCGGCTCGGGCCGAGCGATTTGGACTATGAGGGGTTCTTGACGCCGGGAGTGGGGACGCCGGCGGAGCTTGAGGATGAAGAATCAGGAGAGGGGGATGAGGAGTTGTGGGGTGAGGAAGAGGGGGAGGAGGGGGAGGAAGAGGAAGAGGAACAGCCTAGGAAGGGAGAGGAGGAGCCGGAGATTATTGCTGTTGATTCGGATGAGGATGAGGAGGATGTATCGGAGCAGCCACAGAGACGGCAGGAGCCGCGGTACGAAGTTGTCCTTGACGACGAAGAGGACGACGAGGAGGACGACGAGGAGGACGACGAGGAGGAAGACCAGCTTCCCCGCTCGAGCCCTCCGGCCTCTTCGCCTATCGAGCTCCCCACCATGCTTCACCAGTCCACCCTGCGACCTGAAGAAGAAGAGGTTCTCGACTTCAATGCGTTCTACGACGACATGGAGACGGAAGTGGTAGAAGACAACCAGCGCGAGCAAGCAGGTGCATTTTCTTCCTTCCAATTGTGCTAATTTTATTCCAAGCTAATATACCTATGTTATCGATACAGAAATAATATCCAACCTCGTCGACTGGAACTACCCGCCCGCCTTCCCCACCGGAGTGCCCACCTCCGCCCCGGGTCACCTCGCCACTCCCTCTTCAGAGGAGGAGGAGGACGCCACGATGGGAAACGCGACGTTCATGTCCGTGGATATGGAATCTTCCTTCACGTCGCCCTTTGGACGACAAGAATCCACGTTTGTCCACTTCGAGTCTACCCCTCAGGGTCCAACTGCTGCTTCACCTCTTGACCTCGATGTGGACGAGGAATACGACGAGGAGGAAGAGGAGATCGAGATGGACCCGCGTGATATGCCTCTAGGGACGAGTGATTTGGATGTGCGCGAGTTGGATGAGGAGGATAGGCAGCAGGGGGAGGAGGATATTGTGGAGGTCGTTAAGCCTGGTGAGGTTGTCGAGGCAGAGGAAGAGGAGCAGGATGAGAATAAAAAGAACAAGGAGGCAGAGAGGGCTATGAGCGCGGTTGAAGAGGTGGTCATGGAGGAAGAAATATACGAGGCTGGGGTTTCTGAGCATGGCGCTCCTTGTGCTGGTGCCGATAAGCAGGGTACGTCTGGCAACTATCTTCTTTGCCCGTATTTAACTGATTTCATAAATTCATAGATACCTCGCCTGAGATTATCACTGTCGAGGACACTGAGGAAGTCCAGGCTACCACAAAGCCAGCGCCCTCTGCAGCCGCTCCATCTCCTGCAGCAGCAGCCATGGAAACCGATATCTCCGGAGAGACCGCTTCTCTCGAGGAGCTGGGGGAAGTAAAGGAGTCTGCCGCACTGGAAGCAGAGCCTGAGGTCATGGAAGTCCCCGGACTGTCTGAAAATGTCCAGGATGTGGAGGAGATCCAGCCTGTTGAGGACATAGAGGAGGTGGAAGAGGTCCAGTCGGCTGAGGTCGCTCCCACCCTGGAGTACGCTGACAGTTTGGAGGGTGTGCTGGACATGGGAGTCGTGGCTAGTGGGGATGAGGATAAGTTTGTGGGGATGGATGATCTTCAGTATCCGGAAGAGGTGCAGCCTGAGGTGGAGGAGGTTCAGCCTGGAATAGAGGAAGTTCGGCCTATGGATGAGGCTCAACCTATAGAGGCGGAGGTTCAGCCCGTGGAAGAGGATGTCCAGCCTATGGAAGAGGAGATACTTGCAGGATCTTCCACTGCTACTAATCAGCCAGAACCCACTCAACAAGAGCCAGCGACCTCTGCCCCCCAGTCTACGCCTGCTGCTGCACCCCTTCCTCATTATCCTATCTACGACTTCGAGCAACTACCCACGCCTCCCTCCGAGCGCATGCACACCACCGAGCTCCCACCCACAACCGAATTCGACGACGCATTCCCTTGCCAGACACGACACCCTGTCGAAATGGAGGAGATCGAAGATGAGGACGCCACCCCCCCAGGGAGTCCCGCGCAGGTCAAGTTTACCATTCCAGAAGACATGGACCTGGAGCTGGAAACGTCGATGGGCAGGAAGATCGAGAAGAAGTTGCAGGCTGACCCGCGTGGGTATTTGGTCGATGAGGCGCAATCTCCAGAAGAGAAGAGGGAACAGTTGTCGGATCAGGACGCGGATTGGGAGGTGGATTGGGAGGTGGAGGTTGCTTCTGTTAGTAGCAGTGGGGTCGTGCATGCCGAGGTTGAGGAAGAGGAGGAGAGAGAGGCTGGGTATACTGTTGAGGAGCCGCTGACCGAGACAGACGGACGGACGACTGAGGTATGTTTTATTTCTCTGTGGGAAGACAAGTTAGGATTCTGACGACTTATGGGGACTGTAGGAGCCCAGTACACGCGCAACGAGCCTTCGAATTGCCAGCGTCGATACTGAGGGCCAGGAGCCGGTTTCCGTGTTGGACCAAAAGCCAGAGGAAGAGGTTGATATCGATATAGACGAAGTCGCTATACCTGCAGCCGAGGCGGAGACATTCCATGCTCCTACAATAGATACCAGCGCACCCCCACCGACTTCTCCCGAAGGTGCCTCTAACATCACCTTCGAAGTGATTGGCCCAACTCCTCAGGAGCAGAAATCCCCCGAAGAGCAGGAACCACCCACCGCCGAATCGCAAGCAGAGGAGCCCTCCGCGCCTCCTGCTCAAGCGAGTTCCAGCAGTGCCCCCTTGGCTGCCGATGCACTAGTCCCTGTTTCAGCTGGAGCCAGTGTGTCAGATGTCACAGAGTCTCCTGCGCGTCAAGCTCAGCCTCTCGTTCTCAATCTCCCAGGCACTCCAACGTTTATGCTCAGTCCCGCTGGAACACCCGGAACAGGGCCTACGCCCGTCTCAATCCCCGTCCCTCAGTCTATTCTGAAGGCCCTGAAGCAGCAGGGTAACTACCGTAGTCGGGCAGAGGCGGGCCCAAGTGGTCTGTTTACCCCTGGAGAGCGATCTGGCGCTGCGACGCCTAACATTTTATTGGAAATGCCTCAGGGAGATGTGGACACCAACGAGGAAGCAGAGGGATCAGGAACTACGCAGGACGAAGAAAGCACACTTGGAGCAGGCGCCGATCAACACGCCACTGATGCTAGCCAGAAAACGCTGCCTGCTGACGAGCGCCTGACGATACCAGAACATTTGGCGGGCGTATCTGGCTCTGCCACGGTAGTTGGTGCAGAGGATGATGGCCTCAAATCGACAGAGCCAGCGGTTGATGTCTTTGGAAGCGCGGAGAGTACTGAAGCATCGCAACTGGCTGCTGCAGCATTTGCACTTGCTCGACAGGCGCAGACGCCGTCACAGCCTTCGTCTCTCGCTTACCGTGCTCCCAGCAGTTTTGACCATCCGATGAGGGTTCCAATGAGCCGTCGCAAGTCAACCGATCCAATTTTGGTTAGCGATCCGTACCCAGCCAGTTTGTCTACCCCTGTATCGAGCTTCCCTTACACCAAAGAAGAGGAGTCTTCTGAAGGTACTGAACAGGAGAATTCTATGTCTTCTTCTTCAACTATAGAAAATCATCAAGACGAAGGGGATGAAGAGACAGTAACTGACAACATTCTTGATATCGACGGCATTGGAGACTTCGGATATCAGGTTGAACCGCATGTCTTGCAACCCTTCGCCGAAAGCCCTGCAGGTCCGTCGACGACACAAATATCTTCCGCTGTAGTTGGAGATAGTGGCGACGTTGATGCTGACGGTGACCTCGATCTGGAACTCCTCACTTCCCGCGTTTCCCCAGTAAAGCAGCCTCCACAGGTGCCAAAATTGACAACTGATGCTGTGAAGGAGGAAGATCCATTCAAATTGATGGGTACCGATAGCACAGTTGCACCCGGTGCTGTACAGGAAGATGTGAGCCCAATCGAGGCCAAAAGTAAAAGTCCAGAATCTACCCCAGAGTTGGTAGTAGCAGAAAAGTGAGTATCTGACACTTCGTATAGCCTTCCATTCTGATCAAGCCCACTACAGGCCTAACCCTTCTCCGTTGCAAGTTCAAGAAGCCAAAGTCTCGACCGATGCCCCGAAGTCTGAGTCTATCCCAGAAACTCAGCCTACTACTATCGGAACTGAAGCGCTCGGTCTGTCCTCTCGTGAGCTGTCGGGTGATATACCTCTCGCAGATGGACCTAGTGCCGAAGCGGCCAATATCAGCACAAATAGTATACCTCTGCCATCCAAGCGCAAGAGAACCCGCTCGCCTACTGCTTCTCGCCTGCCACGTACAGTGTCCACAAAAAAAGCCAGCAAAACCAAGGAACCCTCTGCAGCAAAAGAATCTAAAGTCAAGACCAAATCTAATGGCAAAGGCCACGGAGACACTATCGCTGTAAAGCGACAAACCAAGGAGAAAGAGAAAGCAAAGGCTGCACCGACTCGGGAACGTTCAGTGGACAGCTCGAGTTCTGGAGCAAGCGCTGCTGCAAGGTTGTTGTTGCGGCCGAGCAGCCGCGCTTCGTCCGTTGCTTCTACCACGCCTAGCGATAAATCTCTGGTAATTCAACCTTCACCGACAGTAAACAAGCCGCCTACTACCGGTGTGCCGCTTCCACCACCACCGCCACCACCTCTTTTCCACGCCCATGGGAGTTCTCGAAACAAAGCTCAAGCCCAGCCTCCCCCACTTACGGTGCAGCAACAACTTCATCGTCAGATGCCTAAAGTGCCGTCGTTTACACGCACCGGCGAGCAGCAATTGCCTAGTCCCTCCTCAGCACATCCACCCCACCTACCTCTTACACCTCGCACTTCATCTGCTGCAGGCTCGCCAATAACGAGATCTACGAGGTCTCAGTGCCGATACCACAAAATCAGTTTGCCAAAGGAAGAAGGCGGACCTCGTGTCTGTTTCCTCGTTCCTGGGTGCTCTCTTACTGACAAAAAATTGATGGACGAAGAAGAAATTGAAGACCATGGTGATGCCACACATGAGGACAGTTATCGGATGATAAAGGATATTGGATCGTTGGACTTTGATGCGTACCTCATAGGCATCTTGCGGCAGCTCGTTGGTGTAGATATTTTGCGTGAGCAGGAGGTCTTTTACCTTCCAAGTCCTGGGGAAGAAGTGCCTCGTAGGCTCCAGCATCGTAGGACTGCCTCCGAGAAGGCCTCTTGGGCGAGAGTTCCTGAAGGAACCACAATGGGGTCTCCAAGTCTCTCAACTGCGTCGTTCCGTTCCCCTACCTCTTCGAAAGCTCCCGCGTCCATTGCGGGATCCACTGGCACCTCTGGATCAATCCTGCGAAGAGCCCGCGGTTCAGATAAGGATACTCACTCTAATTATTCAGAGACAGAGAGCGAATCCAGCGTGGATAATGACAATGACGATGAGCTTCCGAAAGCGAAGCGTTCCCGGTCGTCACCCCCTGATGGAAATGCCGACATAGTGGCAATGGGCCCACCAGCATCACAACCGCAGTCAACCAAACGTTCAAAATCCCGACGTGGCAAACGTTTAACGGCTGATTATTTACCTTACAAGCCGGAGTCTGATCACGAAACCTCCGTTGATGAGGACAAGTCTCGCTCACGCCGTAAAAGGCCGGCCAAACGTGGTATAAAAAGAGCTCGGACAACTGGAAGCGTAGTCGCTGAGGAGGTAGATGGCCGAAAGTCGAAGAAGCTAAAATCCCATGCCAGCGATGTTACCGAGCATACTGCAGTTTAGTTTTTAGGATATACCACTGTACATAGTTGTTAATTTTTGTGTCTCTTCCATGATTAGCGATTACTGCCGTCGCGATTCTTGATTTTCATTCTCCATAACTCTGACTATGCAGGCTTTGCAAGCTACAAGTTTCAGATGCCTGTCAAGAAAAAAGATGCTTAAATAATGAATTACATCGCCGAGAGAAACAAAAGAATCATAGAATGAGAAAGGGCCATGGATCAGACATGAAATATCCTACGACCACGATGGTTTGAGGTAGTAGGGTCAAATTCTGCGAAGAAAGCTAGAGCTGGTGGAAAGGGCTTTACACATCACTTCTTCGAAGCTCTCTTCTTTTGGGGCTTTTCTTCCTCGTCGTCACTGGTTTCCGGGAGCCTCTTCGCCTTTCCACCTGTTTTCCTCTCTTGAACTCCTGTTTCCTTCCGTTTTCCTGGCTCTTCATCATCATCGTCGCTGTCAGTCTCTTTCCGTGGCCTGGCCTTTGCCGCAGATTTCTTCGCTGTTGATTTCCGCTCGTCGTCGTCATCATCACTGCCTTCCGAAGGCTTTTTCTTCGTGTTCTTCACTTTCTTGGCTTTGGTATCCTGCTTCTGTTTTGATTCATCTGAGTCGTCGCTGTCAAATACAAACGGATCGTTCCCTCCTTTTTTCTTTAGCTTTGGCTTAGCCTTGGCTTTCGGCTCTCTTTCTGCCCTTTCTGTTGTGGTAGAGTTATTTACTGTTTCCGTAGGCTTCGTAGCAGCAACTTTGGTGAAGAAGGCATCCTTAAGTTCCTATGCAATAGTTCAGTTGTTGATTATTTCCACCTGGCAAGAATTTCTAATACTACCTTGATTTCTGATTCCTTGAGAAGAGATGTATTCTTCCATGTCTATTGCAGAAAATATTAATAGGGCCTACGTGCATATAAAACAAGAGCCTCACCGTAGATTGGATTCCGCTTGGGTGCTTGCTATCGATCCCTATGAAGTTAAAAATGATATCAATATCGCACTTAACAGGCACCTTCGAACTAGATAGGCACCTATACTGGTGTAGAGATTTGACTTAACGCCGCTCAAATTCACGCCATGATTCCGTAGCAATATTCGCATAACCTATTAACTTGAATGAGTGGGTTCGAGATTAGAAAATGGCAAAAATACTACCTCTGTGACGCTGTCCTTGTCATAGACATCAGGCATGTAAAGACAAATAATGTGCTGGTAATTGGGCACATCGTTTGCTGGAGATGTTGCCACCTTTACGAGATAGGCAGATGTGGATGAAAGAGGGCCGGAAATGAGAGATGCTTCAAAAGTTTAAGTAGATGTCAGTATGCTGGACAAAGCGCTTGAGCGCATTAAAGAAACTGACTAGCAATATTTGACCATATCATATCCACTTTATCTGGCGAAGCAAAAATCAACCTCAACTTATATGAGCGGCAGGTAAAATAAACGAGTTGATACTATAGGAGTACCATTTTCCTGAAACGTAGCCATGCTTTGTAGCTATAGCTTTCAGACTTTCAGTCGCTTCTGATTGCACCTATGAGTGTAAACTATCGGTAAAGAATAATTGGAACGAAACTGTTGTGGATATCACACCTGCTCCCGCACTTCCTTCTTGCTTTTCGCACCTGTTTTCTTGTTGGAGCGCAAAGGAATTGCCGCGTCATTCTATCCAGATTTAGAGGAGCATAGACTTGCCAAGGAGAGAAGGAGCACCTTAATATTTTCCACTTTTTCAGTCACCTCTTTCACTGTTTCATTCGATAAATGGTAAGTGCTATGCCCGGGCATGAGGATTTCTGCAGGGATGACGCACGTAAGTTGGTGGCCTCGCTTATTGCCTCAACTACTCCCTGGTCCGTCTTAGTTGGTTCTGTACCCCGGGCCCAAATCCACTATAAAATCACGGTAAAGATATATAGACCCGCATCTCTAAAAACATGATGCGTACCGGATTAGTACAGTCATTCTGGACCAAGGAAGGCCTATACTAGAAACATTATTTCAGAAAGGCGGTAGCAACATATTGAGAGCCATGCAAACCTTCGTCAGGAATTCCTGGAGCGAGAGTTCTGAATCATTCGACCATGCATACTTGTACGCGTCTGGAAGTGTGTCTTCGTTGTTGGCCATTTCAAATGGTGTGAGCTGGTTGTTGATTGACTACAACTCGATCGTGACACCTGTTGCTGACGCGTTATTTTGACATGCTTGCACTGGTCGCCTCCGGCTGTCATCCAGTTCACCGTCTGGTCTCTGGACTACCATCACGACGATGATGTACTGATAGCGTATCAGCAACTAAAAGCGGATAATTTACAGAGTCAAGACTTTAAACTTCAGCTGCCAGCGTTAAGGCTCGGCGAACTTGAATTGCACAGCTACTGGACAGCTGTACATTCCAAGGTATTCATCACTTTGGAGAATGGTTCGGTGGGCGCTATTACGAATCGCAACAACCTTTGGGCTCCTAAAGCTTTTATCTTTAAAGATGATAATCACCACATAATATAACTTTGCATCAGCGCGTGGGTAGGAAGGTTCGGAACTGATCCATTGTCGCCGGTGAACGTTACTTAAATGCTGTTCAATAAAATGGAGTTGCATGAAACTATAGCCTCCTCTATAGCGCTTGAGCAGCAGAGATCTTTGTTCCGAAGATGGCCTTGCAGCCCAAAATTTTTTTATAGCTTGAGCGAGCATCTATCGGAATACTAGAGTCCTAAGTCCAAAGGTGTTTAGCAACCACCGATTCATGCTTGTTTTTGCGGAATAACGTCGGTAAAAATACCACCAGACCGTTTCGCTACAGAGTGATCTTGTGGGTTTCAATGCAGCTTTCGTGTGGATGCACGAACGCGACTAGAAAAAGCAAGCGTCCCGTTGTCAATATGGCTGTGTATCCGATGAGTTTATTACGAAGCGCCATAAGGGTCACGGGTTGGACATCAATTGTGCTTGGTTCGAATAGCAAATCCCAGCCTTGAGGCAAGGCTCGAAGTATATCATCTGCTCGAAAGATTAAACTTATGAATAGGTAAAGATGATTAAATGTGGTCGATCTAATGCTGGTCATATCAGTATGAAATATGAATTTCGATACATATGATAAGTTCGGTATATTACATGGTATATGAAACTATGAAAAGCAAGTCAGCGTGGAGTACAACTTTCAGCGTAATCAACACTTACTAAGAGGTCGGATGTTCATCCATAAGATATACAGATGTATGGGTACAGAGAAAGTTATACTGGCGCGCCTTGATCAGGCAGTCGCTCAATAGCGTATCGCCTCTTCACTATGTACATGAGTGGTACACCTGGGACTTGACGAATTCGGCGCCGTAATTCCCTATCACAGGTCGCAACGATATAGCATTTGTGGGCTGTTACTCGTTGAACGAGGCAATCATCGGCATACGTTCCAGAATGCGAACACTTTAACCGTTCAAATCTAGGATCACGAGCGACACTATAGAGGATCGTAGCAACAGAAAGATATGGTAAGAGATGACAAGCAGCATACTGTGGTGGTTTTACTCACCGAAGTGCAACGCGATACCGGTGACCCAATTTCTCCAATTCAGCCATCACACAATCCGTTACACATGGGATACCTAGCGTGTCGACATGGTATTAGAAGGTGATGAACTGCTAGTATCTGCACGTACTCACATTTTGCATACAGGCAGTCCATCATGCCGCTGATGAGTTCCAGCTTGTTTTGTAGGCTGAAATTGATGAAATTTGTATCAATAAGGACACGGTACGGCGGTACGAGCGCAGTGTTATGTGCGAGAAACAGCGACGAAGCCACCTGGGGACTGCAGAGATGATCAGTATCGAACGAAGGCAAGAAAACCTGATTACAGACATTCGGCGCACGGCTTTGGCATTCTCTTCCTCCTCCTTCTTCTTCTGTTTCAGCTGGTTCTCTTTCCTAAACCAAGCGATTGCATCAATATAACCCCCACGACTGAATAGAATCCAGCGGCTGATGGACGACTCACAGTCTTATATCATTGGGATTCAGCATCCGCTTTACAGTTGCAAACTTCCGTGTTTTCTTGGCTTTTCCCTGTGTATAGACGGCGTCAGATTTCATCCAGTTCGGTGAGAAGATAGCGTCAGGCATACCATGTCGAAAAACAATGATGGTGAACAGAGTGAAGAACGAGAACACAAAATTAGCACCGCCACCATTGTCATCCAAATACGTGGGAATAATTAGGCACTGGCAGTTAAATAACAAAATCAGTTATGCTTAAGCCCAAGGGGTATGCACAAATTTGCTTAAGGACATGATCTTGTTTCTAGGTGCTAAATAGGGTGGGGAATCCAAATCTAGAGTCAGTTTTTCGTCAAAGTCTTTGGTTGAAAAGTTATGGCCACTTTTGTGTTTCATGAGAAGAAAAATTACCCCCCATTTTTTCAAATTTTCTCGACTTCTCTCATCGTTCTACACACTTTTCAAAAAAAAGTCATCTGCTTTGGACCCCCTCCCCAATTTCCTTATAAGGTAACCCAAGAAGTACTCATGGGAAAAACTTCAGAGTTGCGTTTTTCGATCTCCCAGCCATTTCTATGGCCAAAGACAACGTCATGTCCTTAAGCAAATTTGTGCATACCCTTTCTCAAGCTCACAATCATTGATCAGCAATATATCCAAAATCTGTCTGCGTCCCAACAACTCGCGCTACAATATGGACCCCACACTGAAATTTATTTACGTCGCAATATATGTGTCATGTGTCAAGAGTGGTTGTACCAGCTTCGTGCTTGTGGTCAGAAGGTGGCAGTGTGTAGGAATATTCAGATAGGCTGTATATAGACTATATCTACCTTGTCTATGTACCTTGCCCGAGTGGACCCAAGTTCACAATCCATCCCCCTTTATTGTTTGCTCTCGCCAGCTTCTGAGTTCTTGGAGGAGAGTGGCACTCCCTAACAGGAGTTTTAACATCATGCACCCCACTCAATCAGATCACTAGATGGGATTGACTTTGCTTCCCAAGCAAGTATCAATTTTGCAAGTTGTAGTTTCGTGTAACTGCTTCAATTATGACGGTCAATCATCTGAAAGACTGTCAAGCATGAAAATTTTCAAGTGTGTAGGTTTTTCAATATCATTGCAGTTACTGATTACTCGGTACTGATGATCAGATAATATCTATCAAGTTGTCTAGGAATAGATAGGCTGGAACAGATAGGGCTCAGCGAGCTTGAGTCCATACTCGAGATTGGAAATACATCATGCATGAAGGGGGAAAGCAGCCGCTTCAAATAAGCGAGGTTGACTTCACTCTGGTGTCAGCGGCATGTCTTGAATACGATGGGGATTAATTCACTCCGTCCAACACTTCATAGCTCTGAGTAGACATGCTTCTGAAGTACATTTTCTCATGCACATGGGAGCAAGTGCTAAGCATTTATTTTGCTGCGGCATAAATAGAACAGTAGACCATGCGCTGATAAAACTGCCATAGAAGAGCACGTACCACGATTTTGGCTTGCATCAGTCAGAGGCGATACATGTACCAAACATATACAGTAATCATCTCTAAACTTTCGGCTGTTCGGTAGGCATTATCGGGTCAATTCTCCGCGTCTATGCTCAGAGTCGAAGTCGGGTAGACACTGAGTAGACATACATGAGGGAAGCAGAAAGCCTATCTGCTCCAAGGCACGAGGCCCAATAGAGTGAATATCCTTCGACGGTCGGAATCCGTAGGAAGCGGCAGAAAATATTTTCGAAGAATTATCCCAACCTAGTTGAAGTCGCAATGGGGCTCGCTCTCACGGAAACAGGGTGCACTGACCTTCACGATAATCTTCTCATCGTGCAATAAAAATAGCATATCGACCTTTCATGACCTAGCCAATCGAAAAAATCTTCATAAAAGGCACATCGGAGAAGAACGGCTTTCGTTGTCCAATAAAGAGCTTTTCCTTGCAGAATCACATTACACGAGGTTGTGAACATGGCGAATCGTCACTGTCTTCACACTGCAAAACCCGGGCACAAAGGATATGAAGGGCCCGCTGTAATATTTTTTGGTATATCCTGTGAATCGGAGGTTAACTCGCCGTACCTTTCGCTAGAGAATTACTTATGTTTCCTGGACAATTGTGTCTTGAGAGCATTCGACAATCATTTGAATACCGCTTGAAGGTAACCTGAGGGTCCTCGACTGCCGATGACAAGCGGCCGCATAAACGATAATGGGGCGGACTGGGGTGGACTGAAGCGCTCAAAATGTTGTCATGCTGATGATTTTCATGATTCAAATTAAAACAGAAGACTAAAAGAAGTCACGAGAAGTTCTTACTGCAGAGACTGTGCACAAATGCGTCGACCGTCTATGCGAAGCGAAGAGGCTGAGTGGCTGACGAAGATCCAGTCGGTGACCATGGAGCAATTGTAGGCATAAATTCGCCCCCGACCCAATAACGGCCCACGGGGATCAAGACCAGGTTCCAACGGTGGCACAAAGCATCATATGATGCTGTGCTAGGAATAAGTCGGCTAGAAACCGGATGTAAGATACCACCAGCCGCAAAGATTTACATGCCCACTAGGTAGGCCAAAAGGTACGACACAGCATCACTGCAAGAAATCGGCGCAAAGCAGCGCTCGGTGCGGAGATGATCACTCCCAAGTGAAAATGGAGAATATATAGGTCACATATTCAAACCCAACGACATGGGCCCGTAATTCTCAGATGAGTCATACGGCAGTGACAGGAGAACAGCCTCCTCAACGAAGTGATTCCGCGCTAAGTTGTAGGAGCGGTCCGAAAAGAAACAGGGCCCAGAAGTGACAAGGGGGTAGAGGGAGCTGAAGATCAAGGCAGAAAGAAGTGAGCTGAAGCTGGTAGTGCGGCCAGTACGCAAAGAATAGCAGCGTGCGAATGGCAAGTCGGAGAGGTTCAGGAGGTGGAACCAATCGTAGGATATCGCGTTGCTTGTAGGTGTTAGGACTAGAACACGTTGCCCGGGTATAGCGTGTGACATTGTGCATGCTCGGCAGAGCCTAGTGAAACTTTGATTCGATGGTGATGCTGGACGCGCAACGGATCTGAATGCAATCTACGCGTCCATGTGCCACCTAGGTCCTCATCCGTCTCTGATCCAAACACCCTGTCTTATTCTTAACCTGTGTCCCGTCATTTTCATCTCAACATCTATATAAGCTCGAGCCTTCAACACCATGACTCACTCATCCTCTCTTAGATTCCTCGTTCCCGGTTACTTGCCATCTTACTTAAATACCCTCTACCTAATTTTAATCTTACTCTCCTCGTCCCAATGGCCATCAACTCCGAATCGAAAACCACCACCACCCTCCGCCGCCGTGCCTCGCATGCGTCTGCACCCATGCGTCGTGCCACTATTGACGGCATTGTGAAGCTCACTGGCGCTGTCGAGGACCCCAGTCCGAGAACTTCCGTTTCCAAGTCTTCCTCGGCGAGGAAAACACCCAAGGAGCCTACTCTCGTTCAAGAGTTCATTAACTCGTTCAAGGAACTCGAAAGCTACAAGTGCGTCCAGGGCTGCGCATCTTAACCCCTAATGCTAAACTGATTATCACAACTTCAGAAATGGCAAGCCAGTCGTGATCGACGGACAGACCCTCTCAATCGCAGCCGTGACAGCTGCATCGCGCTATCATGCGTCTGTTAGCCTTGATGAGACATCCTCTGTCAAAGAGAAGGTTACAAAGGGCCGTAAGGTGATGGCCGAAAAAGTAGAGCTTGGCACCAGTGTCTATGGTGTCTCTACTGGCTTTGGTGGGAGTGCAGACACCCGTACCGATCAGCCTATCCTTTTGGGAAATGCTCTTCTCCAACTTCTGCACGCTGGTGTTACTCCGTCCTCGACAACTCCTCTTGATGTTCTTCCGCTCTCTGATCCTCTCAATTCAACAACTATGCCTGAGTCCTGGGTCCGAGGAGCTATTCTCATCCGCATGAACTCGCTCATACGCGGTCATTCCGGAGTAAG
>JASFDF010000515.1:0-16872 GCA_036937115.1 Nidularia sp. FH-822889 | reverse complement strand
CCAGTACTTAGGCCTCTGTTATTGTACTCTATCCTGTCATAGCTAGTTGTTTTCACTAATATCATAATTTAGATATTAATGTGTGGTTTTTCCTTAGTGTTTAAGTGTAGACCTGCCTAGGGTGTATCACCATGAAAATTGTATTTCAGAATTGGCAAATGCAAGAGGAGGTGTATTCTGCAAATATCATGAGGATCAATATGAAAATACATGTAAAATGCAAAACTGTACCAATATCAAAACCACTGGAACACAAGCTTGCACACAGCATCAGAGAGAGTGGCAAAGACATTGCCAAAATTTCATCTAAAGACTCTGTCAGGAGTAAAAAGAATGCTTCAGAGACCAAATGAAAGAATGCCCTGGCAGCCTAGGACAACAACAAATACACAACCTCATGATGAACCAGCACCTGATATGCAGCAAAAAAATTATTTCAGCCTATCACACTTTTAATGTGTTGAAACAATATGTGCTCCATGTGGAGTGGTGATAGCTTCAACAAAATTTGATAAAGCAGAGTCTCCCACAAATATTTTACAGTTTTTGCAGAAAATATATCCAACTGAAGAATCTAGGCCTGATTATGTTGCATTGATAAAGCTTGTCTATTGCTTTGGACTATTGCTTGTGGAAACTAGGATACATGGAGAGAGACCACAAGATTTATTGTGGACAGCTCCAGTACTTTTCACTCCCCCACTGATTCCACCTGGAATGCAAGAAATCCACTGAAATCCACAGGAATCCATCCTGGAATCTACCAGAATTTGCAGGAATTGCAGGAATTTGTGTTATTTTGACATAATTGGCAATACATACCAGATTCCTGTGGATTCCTGTGGATTCCACTAGATTCATGTGGATTCCAGCAAATTTCTATGGATTCTGGCAGAATTTAGAGGGGGAAAATCCTATTTTGGGAAGATTCATGTGACTTATATATTGTAAAGCCACTATATGTTACATCTGCAATCTTTCCCAACATCTTCTGACACTTTCCAACTTTATGATATGATTTCCTGCTATGCTTCCAACATCTTCCATCAGTTTCCATTCATCATTAATCTCTGAACTATTGTTTTTATTATTTGATACTCAAGATACAATTACTGTTTCCAAGTATGCTTCCACCTAGTTATGCTTCTGCTCTTGTTTCCACTACTTTTATTATGTGTCAAGGACTTTATTATTCCTTGTATCCATAGTATTGCTACTTCCACTTTTACTATTACAATTAGCAATACTCATATTTAAGTAGCTCACTTTTGTACCATAGTCTCCAATCTGAATATCAACTAAGATTACCCCTAGTCTCTCTGATTCACTTCTAACCTTCTGACTCTCTTCTGACTTGTTTTCTAGTTGACTTATGTTGACTAGTCTTATCTCACTCTCAACACTAGACTTCAATTCTAGTTGTCAATATCTTGTTCATCTCCAACATGCTTCTGACACTAGTAATTATCTTCTGCTGTGTAGACCATTTGTCTAAGTTAGAACCCACAAGAACAGGAAGGGTGTGGCACATAAGCTGAAGCCAATAGTTCTTACCTTAAGTGTTACAGTCAGAAATCCTTCTGATATTACTTCTGACACTTCTCTGACATAGTGCTATTGTAACCTACAACCTCTAGTCCCTATATTCTCTCTTTTGGAATAAAACTTGACACTATACAATGCTATTTATATATCATACACCTACTATACACTTCTATTATTGTATCATACACACACAGGATTTATATTTACTTATCAATCTGAATCTTCAGACTCAGATTCACAATTTTCAGAAGTATCAGGTTCCTCTTCATCCAGTCCCAAGTCTTCTTCACTCTCATCTTCATTATCACTCTTCTGAGATTCTGTCTTTTGTTTCTCTTGTGAAATTACATGTTTTGTGTGGTAAAAGAGCATTGTATGTAAAAACCAGTTGAAATTGCCAGGTGTCATATGTTTAAGAATTGATTCAAACCCAGCAGGCCATGCATTCAATTGCTCACATACTTGGGTATTAAATGCTTGCTTGGCATATGGATTTCCATTATCATCATATTCAATAATGACAAGGTTTGGAGCAGAGCCATCACCTGGTGAAGGATTACAATATTTTTGGCAAAGATAATCCAACACATGATGATTGATATAATGATAAGCATCAACAATAATTCTTGAAGTGTGCTTCCATATTCTATCCCAACTTCCATTGCTAATAGCAGTTCAGACAACTTGACAACCTTTGTCAATACATATATAATCAGGATAGGACTCTTCAGTTTGATACACAGACCCTAAAAAGTTCAAAATATTTGGGGTAGACTCTGATCTTGCAAACCTTGTCCATGCAATCACAACACCACATGGTGCACACATAGTTTCTGCACAGTAATATCAAGCAGGGCTAAATTATTTGGGAAATGGTGGAGGTTCTTCATTATCATCATCATCATGCTGTGGGTTTGGTCCCCTCCTTTGTGGATTCCAAGCTTGGCTTCTCCAGGCCTTTGTAACATTCTACATACTCCTGAATGAGTTTGACAAGTGTGATATTTTGTGTATTTTTGCCACTCTCTCTGATGAGCTTGGCATGCAGATGTATCTCTATATCTGTCATTTGCACAGTCATGGACAAGACACTGAGATGCAAGTAGTAAGTAATGCATGTCACACAGGGAACCACCTCAAGAATTAGAAAGATCATTTAAACAATCATCAATTGCACACATCTATAAACAGTAAGTTAGTATCTATTATATACAGAATTATATTTAACAAATTTACATGTGGTCCCATAACAACTCCATCAAGTACAATCATTGTAATATTTTTCTTGTCAACATTCATGGCATTGTCAGAACTATCAACAGATACAGGAGAAGCTAGATGTGGTTGATCCATAGTTTCACCAGTTTCTGCCAATGGTGGTACATCTTGATTTTCATCAACTCCAATTACAGCTGCAAGATCATTCAAGACAGCATCACTTGACTTTTTATATGGCTGAGTACATTCACTGTGTCAAGACCCAAACATGGCTGTATAGGAAGGACAATACAGCTGAGGTATGAGTCCAATGATACCCAAGAGATGTTAGACAATGTAGGACATTGGCTTCAGCTTATGTGCTACACCTCCCACTATCCTAGTCCTGTATTTAAAATAGAATGATAAAAAAGACTGAGTTCAATATGACAATGAGAGCTCAGCTCATTGATGAGGAACAAGGGTTCAGCCAAAGATCAGCTGAAGGTTGGCTAGAGTGGCCAGAGGATCAGACAAGAGGTTTGATAGAGTATAGAGTGAGCATCAAGCCAGGAAGTTTTGTGCTGGGCAGGCAGTTTTCAGTGGGCAGGGTCTGGATTTGCAGTGGGCAGTGTTATTTTGTGGTGAGCAGCATTGATTCATGGTGAGAGGCATTGTTTCATGGTGGTGAGCAGTTTTCATGGTGGGCAAGGTCCAGATTTGCAGTGGGCAGTGTCATGGTGGGTGGTGTCATGGTGGGCAGCATTGTTTCATGGTGGGTAGCATCATAGTGGGTGGCATTGTTTCATGGTGGGCAGCATCATTTCACTATGGGCATGGGCCAGTTTTGTGGTGGGCAGGGCAGTTATGCTGTGGGCAGTGGCGATTTCAGGTTAGTGGGGGGCTTTCAGGTCAGTTTTGCAGCTGAGCATGGCAGTGATGACTTGTGCATGCCATCTGTTGCTGCTGCTGTAGATGGGAGTAGGTAGGTCAGTGGTGTTCAGGGCTTTGTGAGTTGCTACTATGTACCTTATGCCTTGTTCCCCCTACTCTCTGTCCCCTCAGACCCCAGATCACCATCATTGCTGTCTGTCATTGTTGTTGTTGTCTGTTGTTGTCACTGTTGTTGTTGTTGTCTTTACAGTGGCAATGGAGGTAAGGACAATGATTTGGAGAGCAGCCATGATGGGGAGAAGATGGGGAGAGATGGTGGGAAGTAGTAATAATGATTGTGGGGATTACTATGGAAGCAAAGCATGGGAGTGCATAAACAACCACATCACTAGAAAGTGACATGCATGGGAGTGCATAAACAACCATGTTGCCAGAAAGTGATGTGCCATGGATCAACAATGTCAGTGGGCTGTGTGTTTGAACATGCAAATTGCTTAGTAAAAATGTTATGTAATACTATTTCTTAGTGATCAAAAGTTTGCCCCATGTCATCCCTTAATATTACAAAGAAGTTAGTAATTATTCAATAAACAATTGATTATTCATAAAACAGCTGATTATTAATATATTACTTAAACAGACTGGATTCCACCCCTGAAGTGTGCCACCAGATTCCATTTCATCATTCCATTCCAGTTGTTCCTGTGGGTATTCTGTGTTCCAGTCATTCTGGTCACCATTCCACTGGAATGGAATGGTGCATTTTGGCTAGCTTCTCAGTCAAAATTCATTCCACTGGAGTGACCAGAATCTGCCAGATTCTGGTAGGAATCAGTGGGGGAGGGTAAAGACCTCAACAGCTATCACTATATCAACCATTGAGTATCAGACATTTTATGTCATAAATTGTGTAACCCTGCTCCATTAGATGGGTCTGCACTAAACTTGGTTATTGCAGCAGTAAATGAAAAAGGAGATACTGTTTATAAGCATGCCTTTAATACTCAGGTATAATAACATTATATTTGGACATTTTATTCTGATTATTTCTTATTTAGGCATGTGAACAACTAAATGCTTGGTTAGGGGGATTCAACTCTATTCTGAAAAGAATGATTCCAAGTAACTTTAATTGGCTTTTGCATACATGTCATATCCCTATATGGCATGGTGCATGCCATCTCCAGACTGCTCACAATCAATCCCAACACTTTCCCAACTTCTTGCTCATCTCAGGTGTTTACTCAGGTTTACTCTGGTCCACTTCCATTTTTGTAGTATATCTCTTCACACTAACATTCAATTTGTATTCCTTAGCCCTCATCATATGTTCTCTCTCTCTTAACCCACTTACTTCTCCATTGCACTAGTATGATTATAGTACTCTGCATATTTACTCTGGTTACTTAGATTTTCTAGTATTTAAGTACTTCAAATGTATTGCAGTACTTCATTTTGTTAATTATTTTGTTTAACATCCCTACTAGTCTCTAGCTAGTGGATAAGCTACTTCTAATTCATCCTCACTCATCTCTACTTGTTATCATCTCACTCATTGTTGCACTTAACACTCAATGAGATCTCTGGTCTCCAGAGATCTCTCCTGACCAAATCTCTGGTCAGGAAGTTGAGTATTGATCATCACTATACCAGGATCATATTACTCACTGTTATCTGTAAATTGGGAAATAGGAACAAAGGAGGCACAGCACATGAGCTGAAGCTGTCACTCGTCTTGACCCTTCTCTATGGTAGTGCTTGAACATGTTTTCCAGAGATATTCCCAGAGTCTCTAGAGTCTCTCCCTGGTCAACACATGTACTCTATCTGTCTGGAACTTCTAGTCTATATCCTGGAAAGCATGTTTGTGACAGTATTAACAAACTCACATCCTTGTTCCTAGCATTTTGTCTATGTCTTTCAGTAGCACTCCTTGTGACACCAATTTTTCAGCTGTTCCTCCTTGAACTACTCAGACTACAAGATGGGCAGGATCAGTTTCTGGCCTAATCTCAGCCCCTCATGCTATCTCTGTTGCACTGCCTTGTAGAGGTTGTGTACCTATCAAGTTAGATTCCCAGAACACCAAGACCCCATCATTTTTTGGTCCTATGACCCCACCTTCTAGATCTAACATGTTAGGGATGTCTCAAACTCTTGAGACTCCTGAAAACATCTTAGCCCAGTACAAAAGTGCTTCACAACATGCTCAAGGACCATCTAGGTCTACTACATTTTTGCCTGTCAATAATCTGCCCATTCATGGTAATACTCCAGTGTTGCACAATTCTAGCGGTGATCCCTCTGAGCCTGGGAGCCCAGCTCTGGAAACTCCAAGAACCCCACCCAGTAGCTCTGGTGGACTCTCTCCTGCAGGCTCTCCCTTAGGTAGCCCAGGTGGTGTCCCAAATCCACTACCATATTCTCCCCCACCTATTCATGAACAATTTCAGCTTGGACCAGATGTTTTGAGAGTCTTCCAAGACCTTGGAACAATTATTACTACTGTTGCTGTGAATCAACAACATACTGGCTCAGCTAAAACTAAAGTCAATGAACCAGATTCTTTTGATAGCTCTAGTCCAGATAAATTACAACCATTTATTGTTCAGTTGCATCTCAATTATCAGGATCATCCAGCTGCCTTCTCTACCAATGAGGCAAAAGTAAACTATGCACTGTCCTACCTTAAGCACACTGCACTTAAGCTGTTTGAAACTGCAATTCTCAAACCCTCTCCCATCAATACTTGGCATTCAGACTATGCTGAGTTTATTACAATTTTACAATCAAATTTCAGTCCCCCAGATCCTGTTGGAGATGCCAAAAATGAAATCAGTACTCTCAAAATGAAGGATAACCAACATGTTGCAAAATATAATGTTTTGTTCAATAATATTGCTGCTTGTCTCCAGTGGGATGATGCTGCTCTCTGTTTTTGTTATTATGCTGGATTGCCTGACTGCATTAAGGATGACCTCCTGCATTATCCCAATACTCAAACCCTTGCTCAGCTCCAGAGCAATGTTGAGGCAGTTGACACTCACCACTGGGAGCATCAAATGGAAATTGCATGTGATAAATGCAACACTGACAAGCCTGAGAAATTGGCTAAATCTTCCACAAATAACAGGAATCAATCCTCTAACACTTCATTGTCAAACACCTCTAGTGTGAATAATACTGGAAGCTCCAGGTCTTCTGGAATCTCTAGGAAATCAGCTAAGACTCCTAAGTCAGGAGGTTCCAATAAATCCATGAGCCCTGACCTTACAGGAAAATTGGGCAAGGATGGAAAGCTGAACCAAGAGGAATGTAATTGACATTTTGATAACAACCTCTGTATGTTCTGTGGTATTGCAGGTCACCTCACAGCAGATTGTTGCAAGGCAAAAGCTGCTAAAAGTTGCACTGCCACTACCACTGTGACTACCAGTTCTACTAGAGCCTCTGGTAGTGCCTCTGGTGGTACCCCCAGCTCCTCTTCAGGTGCTTTGAGTTCCAATACAAACTCAAAAAAATGAAGAGCAGTTCTCAGTACTTGTGAGGTTGCCAGATTTCAAGAGTGTGAGAGAGCAACAAAAAGAGGCAAACATGAGAGAGCTTCAGGAGAGTACTTAGATTAGTGCAAATGTTGCATATTCAATGTACTTGATTCAAGAAGACTGAGGAACTACTTTACAACTATACTACTTATATACTTATTCTAAATACTTGTTGTTAGCTAAATGGGTAATAAACCCCTTACTTCAGAATCTCTTAGGTTTCACAGTAATATGGTAATTGGAAACATGAATGAATGTAGCATGTAATGCTTGGAGGTAAATTGGAGTCTGCAAAATTCACATGTATAATAAAGGTGATCTAAAGTAAGTACAATGCAATGCAGGGTTGTAGAGTATACATTCTATTCTTAGAGTATTGGTGTCTGGGAAGTAAGTCCTGCACCTTACATTTGCCCTCACACCTTATGCAGTAAGGTGCAAAGTCAGGGTTACTTCCACACTCACATTGTAGGTTCTCCAGCCCATCTGTCTGTGCCATCATCCTCATTATTGTAATAAGACATATTGTAGTTGTCTCTACTCTGGTCCATGTTGTTATCTTGTATGGTGTTGATACTGTCATTAGAACTTGTAGTTTTGATATTGGCAGATTGCTTGCTGTCACTATTGCACTATTGGTGGTTCTGATTGTGATTGTGTTTCCCTCTGTAGCCATGGCCACAGCCACTATTCCAATTGCCACATTGGCCAGGGTTATTTTGGTGATGTCCAATTCAATCTGAAATAGATTTCATTAAAGGGACCCAAAAATAGTCATATAAGCATGTCTCATTCTTACCAGAGAGCTTAGACTTGTATTTAGTATTTTGGGTGTTGCCCATGTTACAAACATTGCCACCATAGTGACTGTAAGGATGATGATGATTTGAACTGTGATATAGTTGTAATAGCGCTGTAGTGAGGGATTGTTGGGAGTTCAGCATGATCAAAAATGTGTCTGCTGATATCTGGACACCAGGTCCATTCAAGTGCAAGCTGTGAGTGGCAGGAGCAGGTGAAACCTGGCTAATGAGGTTGGGGTACTCCTCTGGGATGGGGGCAAAGTGCTGAGTTTGTTTAAAACATTCTACATAGCCAGCATGTGGGTGTCCAGGTAAAGGACCAATATCATAGATAAAATTGACAAAGTTATCAGCATAATCCTCCCAATCAAGCTTCTGAAGAGCAATGTACTGTGTAGGAGCAGCCATTGGAGTGGATGAGTAAAGGGGGTTATTTTCCCAATGCTTGTTTTGTTTCCTCCTTTTAAACTTATCTCTGTGTTGTGTGGGATTTTCCAGTGCTTTATGTTTGTCTAATACACACATATGAATTCTGACAGCAATATTCTCTGGCACATGGGCCAGGTTTTGTGCAGGTAAGTTTCTTGGTTGTTGTATTCCCATCACTTCACAATATTGATCCATTTGTGTGAGATGTTTCACTTCAGCATATGGTACCCATGTTACATCTCCTGTAGACCATTGAATTTCAAATAATGCATCTATTCCTTTTCCAGTGTGTGACAAGATTCAATTGATGTTCCATTCTTTCAGAAATTGTCCAAATCCTGGAATCTGTTGAATTTGTCTGCCAGGAAATCTGCAATCATCATTAGGTATGTGAATTTGTAACAATGAAGCATGAAACACATCATGAATGCCTCTAGCTTTGAGTTCATGCAATAATTCAAGCTAGAACAATGCTCCAGGACTTATAACCTCAATAATGCAAAATTGACCAAGATATTTTGGTGTGAGTTTCCATGCTTGTCCTTTTGGCAATCTCAGATTCTTTTTTGACAAATATACTATTTCTCCAACTGCAAATTCAGCCTTTTGGCAGTGTTTATTTGCTTGGTTTGTTTGATTGATTCTGGCCTCAATGATTGCATCATGAGCTTTCATTATTGCCTATTTCATTTTTAAAGTGAATTTTCTGACCCCTGGGTAATCACATTCAGTCTCCCAGATTAATGCTCAAGGTGTCCTTGCATAATTAAGGAAGAAGGGGGAGAACCCTGTTGTATTAGAACAAGGTGAATTCATTGCAAATTCAATTGCAGGTAATTTCTCTGCCCAATCTTTCTGATCTGGCTGAACACATTGTCTTAGCATTCCAGTCATTGTTTGATTTGCTCTGTCAGTTGCTCCATCTGTCTGTGGGTGGTATGCTGTGGAGAGACAAATTTCAATGCCAAAAAGTGTATGTAGCCTCTGCCAAAAAGTACTAGTGAAAAGTGAGTCTTGATCACTTATGATTTGTTCAGGAAGGCCATGTAATTTATATACATTTTCAAATACAACTTCTGCAATTTGAGTCACACTGTAGGTCAGTCTTGTTGGTACTAAGTGAACCATTGAAGTTAAATGATCAATTATAACACATATCATATCAAATTCCCCATGTCTAGTTATTGATGCTGGTAGGGGACCAATGAAATCAATTCCAATAGCCTGCCAGGGGCATCCAAGGCACAGGTAAGGTTTTTAATAAATCCATTAGTGCTTGGTTGCTTGATTACTTATTGCACATACAGAGCAAGAACAACAGAATATTCTAATATCATCAACCATGGTTTTCCATCATACTTTGCTCCTTAGAAAATCAAGAGTTTTTCAGTGCCCAAGGTGAGCAAGAAGTGAATGTGCATGTTGTATAATGATATCACAAGCTTTTCAATTGTCAATAGATATGTCAGGTATGCATAGAACATTTCTACCATCTTGTTTCTGATAAACAAGACTATCCTTCTTGAAATCTTTAAAGTGTTCTGGTTTTGTTAAAATATTGTGGAAGAATTCATCTTCATGATAACAATACTTCAAGCTATCTGGTAAGGGAATCCCTATGTTACTAGCTGTGACAACCACTGAAGGTCCCTGTAATTTATTTTGTATCTGGCTGTCCTTTTGAGACACTTCAGGGATCGTTTCAGCAATGTCTTGATTATTTATATGATTTATAGGTGGTATCTCGGGTATTACTTCTGGTTCAGATATTTTTACTGACTTCTTTGCATGCTGTTTTGTTTAGGACCATAAGTGAAATTTTCTGCACCAATTTCAGTAAGTCAAGATGATCTGCATGGTTGCTCCAAGATAGCTTCAAGGTCTGCAAGTGCCATCACACCAGTGTAAATTGGAATGGTATATTTTTTAATTCACCATTATGTCCTTGTTGCTTGTCTCCTGAGTCATCAAAACTATCAGGACCAACATATTCATTCGGAGAGTGGATGACTCCAGCTGCTTTGTCACTGTAAATGCAAGATAGGGAATCGGCAACTATATTGCTTTCTCCAGGTATGTAATGTATAGTGAACTGGAACTCGTTTAAAACATCTAGCCAGAACACGGTGAGAAAAGAAAGCAAAGAAGTTGGAATGGGGAGAAAGAAGGCAGGATTGAGCGTAGAGAGGTGGGGGGCAGGGACGTCAAATCCAGAGTGGGATGATGCGAGCAGAGGAAGGTGTCAGCACACCAAACAAGTGTGCATGGTTCGAGTCAACGTGGGGAGAGGAAGAGAATGACACGAACAGCGGAAAAGGGAGAAAAAGGGGCATCGTCAGCGCAAGGAACAAAGAGACGCGAAAGAGATGTACGATCGAAAACCCCCTAGGTCAACCCTAACATCTTTCTTCAACCCCACTAACGAAGTTGATCGCCTGGACAAGCAGAACAGGCACGTGTTCTTTCTCCGGTGCGTCGGGGATGAGGCCCACGATGTCCCAAGGAGAAAGAGCTCCTGCATGCATGGCCCAGAGGCTCGCGAAAGATGGGGCTGGTGGACAGGAGTTGACTGGGAGTGTGCGTAGTTAAGACTACGTGCAACTCGCTGGGGGACACAGATGCGGATCTGCGGGCGGGGCCTGGGATCAGAGACTAAAATATGAGTACGACGGTGGGAGGAATGGAGGAAAAGACCTACTTGTCCTCATCGTCGTCTGGAGAGGTCATGATAGCGAGCATCTGCCTCCACATTACACTCCTAGCCCCAGCATTTCATGCAGCCTAGCCTTATCAATATCCATGAACGCTATTGCGCACTCTAGTGGGAGATTCAAAAGCACTACACCCACCCGGGGCAGCGCATCTAGTGTCATTGCCGCCCAGGGGCAGACGCGAACTAGCACGCCTTGATTGCGCACGCGATGTGCGGAGCTTGGCGGGCGCAGTTGGCGTACAGGTGGTACGTGGTAAACGCTACGTATTTGAGCTTTTTGGGCGGGGCGTCAACGAGGGAGAGCAAATGGAGGGGGTGCACGGGAGGAGTGAGATGCAGAGGGAGCAGGAGGTATTGAGGGCGTGGAGGCACGTGGTGACCTAGTTTGGGCAGGTTAGATGGTGGGCGGGGGGAAGACGGGACATGGGTGTTAGAGGAGGGCGCTAGGGGGCGTGCCTAGACACGGCTTGCGAGAGTTCGGGTAGTAGTCCAGATGGCTTGTCCAGGGAGGGAAATCCTACAATCTCAAGAAGGGCGAATCCTGCATTCGAACGTAGTTGACCTCGATGGCATTGGGATGACAACACTGAACAGACAAAGAGCGGTGTGCATGTGATCGGTGATGATCGGCCCTGATCGTACTCCTTATATACCTTCACCCTCCGACCCGTCGCTACTACCCGTCGCTACCACCCGTCCTCACTCATCTTTGGCTTTCACACCTTGGACTCGGAGTTCAGTACCGCGGCTAGTGCTCGTTTTATGCACAAGTATCACCACGTCTCCCAACGACTACGTTGCTCGGAGTTCTCCCCATTTCGCTCCGCAGACTTTACGTAATACGTTGACGCTCTCCAGCAAGTTTAACAGTGGCAGGACAACAGTGCTTACCATCTGATAGATCCAGTCGAGACGCAGGACGCGGAGACCTGACCGTGGCACTTGCGTTCGCCACACGTTATTCTAATGCACGGCCAACTGCTCTCGAGGAAGCAAGGGCCATCTGTGAAGATGCTTACACATTTGACACAATACCTAGGTATGCTATTAGAGAGAAGCAATAAAATTTCAACAGTTCTCTTCTTCCTCTTTCTGGAATGTTGCACTTCATTCCTTTTTCAGCAGCCAACAAACACAGCCACTGTGCTTGATTCCAAATTTATGTACCCACTGCCATTTGACTGCCATAGAAGACAAATCTCTGTATGTGCTTCGTCGGCTGTGCGCGAGCGATACGAGAAGCTGCTTTTACATGGGCTTGTATTTGAGTATGATCCGAGCGTGAGATACTTGGCTGAGCAGTTATAAGTATGGTGCCTAAATGTTGCTGCCCAGCGTCGGGCGTCTACTCATCTTCTAAATGACAGCCATGTCTATCAGCGAAGCCGAACTTGTGCCCTATACTGAGACTCTCCGCCAAGAATGTCCTCGGTGAGCTCATTCACACCATTCTAACTGTGCTTGTCTCAATTTTTTTCACCCCGAAGAATTCGTATTCTCGTCGTGGGAAAGGTATATGTGAAGCCATTCAGTAACTCCAGTCTATCGTTAACACTGGAAGCGAGTCTGGAGCAGGGAAATCTGCATTGATCAATGCTGTATTCGGCCTAAATGCGATAGTGAGTAGTCGATCCCTCACTACAGACCTGATACCTATCTTTCGCCAAGTCTGTGTCTCACAAGGCTCCTGGAGAACATGATATCGATAAGCCGCTCAGCTTCCCGTCAAATGATCGTATCATCATCCACGACTCCAAAGGATTCGAGGCAGGAGAAGAAGCAAATATACAAAAGGTCTTGGACTTTATTGAGCGTCGATCCAATATGACAGCGCTTGGTGACCAATTGCATGCGATTTGGTAAGATGAAGCAATGCGACCACCGTTTCCCTTCTCACATTCATGTGTTAGGATTTGTGCGGAAATACCATTTTCAGGAAGCAGACTTTTTGAGGCAGGCGTGGAACGAATTTTGACAGAATATCGCAAGAGAGGTTTGTCTTCTATGTATCATTAATTTCCCACCTAATTTCATCGCTTCAGTCCCAATTATCGAGGTTTTCACCAAGCTCGATATCCTTCGCGAACATCGGGAGAAAAAACTGGAGGAGCAGCTGGAACAGCAGGACGAGGAGATGGAGGATGAGGAATTCGAAGCAAAACTCGATGACATCGTAAATGCAGCAGTCCAGGAGCTTTGTTCAGAGCCCTTACGTGCCATTACACCCGCGGGTTGTCCAGAATACTCATGCATTGCGACGTCCAGTGAGCGTTCTTTTCACTTTCAAAAAACGCAAGTTCTGATAAATAATCGATAAGCCGGGGGTGATCCTCGGTTCAAAAAGACATCACGGAGTTGGTCAGCCTCGCCCTTGACGTGACCAAAATAGAGAATATTTGGATAGAAATGGCTATAGCACAACGGTCTAATGCTGAAGTGAGCATCAAGGCATTAATTCGGTGAGATCGTTTACACCCTTCGTTGTCAGTTCTGATTCCTTACAATTTTTTTTACCAGGATCGGGCGGAAACATAGGATTGTAGTGTATCTAATTCGATTTCATTCTCATTTTTGACTGGCAGACTATTGGCGTGGCCTCTTCTCCGACTTATTTCTCGGCCATAGCATGAGAAAATTGCTGGATGTTTTGCGAAGAGACATTGTCAACGCATGGAATATGCTGGATCCTCAAAATGTGGGTAATAATTCCTGGCTCAAGTAGCAAAGGCTTCTCACACATCCTTCGTTAACGGTCAGCATCTCGAAAAACCGGACTTCCTTGCTCTAATATCGGTATTGGTAGAGGATCTATCTGAAAAAGAAATGTTTGCTCAGTGTTCAATTTTCGCTGCTCCATTGTAATTCGGATTGTCTTTTTTGAAGAAACAATTATCCAGTAACCAAACAGGCTGTAAAGAAAGCCATTGAGCAACCGCCTTTGTATATTGTGGCTACTGCCCCCGCAGTATTTGTCATCCTGTTTGCAGAATGGGTGGCAGGGACGTACAAGAAGACGTCTGTGGTTTCCTTTCCTTCGTATATGTTTCCCATCTGACCATAATATCTAAAAAGGAAAAGCTCTCTCCGCTGTATGGCTGCGTTCATTGTCGATCTCACGCTCACTATGGACACACTGTTCTATCTTGTTCTCTCTCATGGTCAGAAACCCTTAGCAGTCGGACTCGTGAACCGAGCTCTCAAGATTTACAAGACTCGAAAGGCATCAGTTCATCAGAGCATCAGAGCATGGGCAGAGGATTTAGGCACATTCACCCACTTGGATGCAGATGTTGTGATTAGCAAGATTGAGGACATCATAATGGAGCATAGTGTGAAGCCCGAAGAGTGGGCAACGAAGGATGAGGGCGCCGACGAGGCTTGGATGTCAGCGGATGCATTGAGGGAAACATAGGCTGTATGATACATACCTAAATTGTAGCGGCCAAGACGGTATAGGAAGTCGAGCCATTTACAGACAACTGCGGGGAGAATTGAGCATTGAACAGTAAGCAAGAGAACGGGAGAGCAACCTGATCAAAATGTGGCGGTTTACATCTGAAGAAGGTAAAAACCAAGAAAATGTATTTATTTGGGGGGAAATCAGCCTGAAATGGGTGCTGTAACACCAGCCGCAAGGTTGAACCAACGACTAGCAAAAGGCCTGGGTGAGGTGATAATTGGCAAGAATTTGAATTTTTAAGGTGCTACCTGTCATGATTGAGAGGTCTTTGAAGTTTGAACTACATCGAATTATCTTGGAACTTGTAGCAGCAAAAGCAAGAACTGTATTGCAGACAGAAAATCTCTTTCAGAATATAAACAAGATGACTAGGACAACACAGCATTTTTTACCTGTGCACATGGAGTAGAGATCAGGATAAAAAGACAAGGACCTGGCTTGAATTAGGGGTGAGGGAAGATAACATGGTAGTTGCAAGTTGAAGGGGCAAGGAAAGAAGAGATGAACAGTGGTTATGATTCTGTTGTTACTAGTTACTATTATCTGAATAGTTAAAAAATTACTTAACAACATAATTAGTAGCTAGTTTCTGTCCTATATAGTCAATCCAAAATCAACAAAGATTTCAACCAAGTCTCCCAACTGAGTTTCCTAGTCTATCTCATATTCTGACCTCAAACTCATTTCTAACTTCTAATCCATATCTGACATCCTTTCTGGTCTGACTTATATCAATTAGTCTTATCTCACCCTTGACACTAGACTATGTCTGTAGTCATTATCAACCCAGGTTATCTCTGACAAATTTCTGACCCCTAAGAACTTCTCTCCAGCATGTAGAGCTCATCCCAAGTTAGAACCCATTGAGAACTGGAAAGGCACAGCACATAAGCTGAAGCCAATAGCTGTTATCTTTAGTATCACAATCAGAATGATCCTTTGACATTGCTTCTGACCATTTTGACAATTTATGGTTTAATGCTATCCTAGCATACCCCTCTTTAATCCTAATGTTTGGGGTACAAAATTTGACAATGTAACATGTTTTGAGTAGGATGCTCTCTGAATAGGTCCCAATGCTTATATTGGTTAAAATATGACACACCAAGAAACAGCTATGACAGGTGCATTATTTCAAGTGAGGTTTACCAAGGGGAACATGCCTAATTACAAATCTTATACAATCATCCATGCCAGCAGCATTTGAGACAACAAACTTCAATTGCTAAAATCAGATGCTGCACTTTATTTAAGCTTCAATGCCTTTTGCATAGTCTTGTTCTATATATCAATGAGACTATTCCTTCCAAGTTTGAAAGGGTGAATGGACAAATGATAGGGAGATTGCAAAACCATCTGTGTATCACTGAGTGGTAATGACTTTGAAATTGGGACAACTCTGAAATTACCCCTCAGGAGACATATAATCCTGCTACCAGAAGTTCACCTGTTGTTTTTATATTTGGAGGGAACATTCAAAAGAAGCATTACAAACTACTTGAATTTAATATATGTGATAATGGTGGAGAATAAAGCAAATCAAAAGTATAATAAATCATAGTGGTGTACCAGATAATTGTACATATCATGTGGGCAATATGAGACATTAACATATGTTGATGCACCGACTTACATTTGGGAGATCAGGTGACATTTACCCAGGTTCCTGTATAGACAAAACCATCACAAAAATTTAATGTGAAAGATATTTCCAGAGAGAGTTGAAACTCAGCTAAAAGTGCAATATTACCAATAAGGCCTTGTTATATTATATAAGGCATTGAAAGTTGCTACCTATAATCTCAATATAGCCTTTATTTCAAGACTTTGATATAGAATTGCCTTAGTTTTATCTGAATTGTAGCATCTTACTACTTTTTGTAAACATAACCGATTAGTATAATGCTTCACAATAATGGGATTTTACCACAAGGCCATATCAGTACTCCAAAGACTTATGACAAATACCAAATAACAGCGTGATTACCCACTGGTGGGCTGACCAAATTTCAAAAGTCAGTTTGCATGCTTGCACTCCGCACACAGGATATAGTGTGAGTTGTGAGTAAATTAAGTCATTAGAGAGAATATTGCAATTTGAGTGAATAATTAAGAAATCTAATGCTAACAATTGTTAAGTTAAATGAAAGTGAAAGTTTCAGTAATATATATAAAAAAGTGTGTGCATAAGCCTACAAATACCTGCTATCATTGAAAAAAGGCATATTTTTCCAGTGTGGGAGGGGAATTTGATAAGGCATTATAATACTTTACAATCATTGCAAA
>JASFDF010000514.1:0-16904 GCA_036937115.1 Nidularia sp. FH-822889 | reverse complement strand
GGTTACGAGTGACAAAACAAGTTACCGGTCGTCACGCGCAAATTCTATCCTGGTCGACGCTAGTGCTCCTGCTCTCGTCTTTGCTCTGCTCCGCTGGCTATATACCCAACAATGTTCAAGGAATCCAAGGGGTCCGTCCCTGTAGCCGCACCTTTATCAAAGGTATCTATGAAGGGGAAAGCAAAAGCCAAAGTGCTGCAAATACCCTCCTCTAACTGGCTGGCTCTGCAGAAGGTATGTCGCTCGAACTTGCAGAACCTTTGAGGTCATCTCATACGATGTATCACAGAAAATGCAACCCTCTGACACACCTGCACGTAAACGACGTAAACTCGAGCACAACGAACCCGAGCCCGACTCTTCCTCCACGAAGGAGGTCAACGGCCCGTTCACACGAGGTAAACACACGGATATAGACGCTAGTGCCACCCCTCGCGCGAAGAATAGCCAGTGCGTTGATGCCCTTCGCCGGATGGTCGCTGGAGAGATGGAGTATACCCTCCATCAGAAGCTGTGCGTCTTTCTTCGGTTCTCATCTGTCGTCGACTAACCCTGCCCAAGGCCAGGCAAATTCCTTTCCCTCGATTGCGAGATGGTGGGCGTTGGTATAGACGGAGCCGAATCTTCGCTAGCGCGCGTCAGTATTGTCAACTTTCACGGATATGTCCTCCTGGATGAGTTCGTACGGCAGCGTGAACGCGTGGTCGACTACCGCACGCAATGGAGTGGTATTCGGCCGGCGGACATGGTGAAGGCGAAGCCTTTTGAGGAGGTGCAGAAGCAGGTAGCGGAACTCCTCGCAGAGAGGGTGCTGGTGGGACATGCAGTGTTTAACGATCTCAAGGCGAGTATAACTACTTTTGACCTCTGGAAGTACATGTTCTGACTACCGCCGCGTCCATAGGCCCTTCTTCTCTCTCACCCTTATCCGCTTACGCGTGATACACAGATGCTCGCCGGCAAACACAAGCTCAGCTCGTCTCGCCGGCCTGCGCTGCGCGTCCTCGCGAAGCAGGAGCTCGACATTAGCATCCAGGAAGGGGAACATTCTAGTGTGAGCGACATCTTCTTATCGACCTCTGTGACCTGTGTTTTCTCTATAGACCACTGCTAATCCTTTATCAATAGGTCACTGATGCCCGAGCAACGATGGCGATATACCGGCTGCACCGGAAGGAATGGGATGTCGGATTGCCGAGGGTGCAACCATCGATGAAGCACGCCGTTATATCTGAGGTGGATGGGAAGAGGAAGCGAGCACGGAACGACGATGAGGATAAGGAAGAAGAGCGAGAGGAAAAACATGATGAGGACAGCTCAGAGGAGGATGAGGACGATATAGCGACATCCCCACCGAAATCCACCTCCCAAAAACCCGGAGCGATGTCATCGAAGCCCCCTCTTCCCACCCCCTCGAAATCAAAACCCAAACCCAGATCCACCGCCTTCACGGGCGGCGGGCGCAAGGGTGTCAGCTCTGGGCTCTCAACAATCATTACCTCTCGCGGTGCACCTGCGTCCCGATCAGGCGTGAGCCCAGGTGCAGCCGTGGTTAAAGCTGCGGGTGCAAGCAGCTGGTGGCAGGAATTACCTGGATCTGAGTCTGCCAGTGGGGCAGAGGATCGAAAGGGTTGATGAGCGTGCGGGTACGAAGATAAGCATCGGTGGGCGTCCCGGTGTGAACACACGGGCTGCTTTGTGCTGATCTGTACGGATGCAACGACCAGATACGGTGGTGGATGGGCATAGAGTGTGCTGCACCGTGCCTCTCGAAGTTATCGGCCCAAACTAACAGATAACGCCGGTCTCAGACTGGGCATTCAGTTGCTTATAGAAATCCAACAGAAATTCATGTGTATAGTAACGCTCTGAACTCGGAGTGCAATAGATTAGTTCGATACACTCCCCATGAATCATTTACATATGGATGATACACCCAATTGGTTCAGTGATTCGATAAAAGCAATGAAAGTGCGAGGCCGGTTGATTCCTGTTGCGTCGATGTTCAGCTCTTTCCTTGCTTCGATCACGGATTATTTATTTAAAACTTTGTTAGTTCAGGATTCACTACATTCGTGATGCTGCTTCCCTCGGGGACAGATCCACTCATCTGCCTGTGTTGAGGGAAACACAGCAGCAGACAGTGCTGCTATTATTACTAGATGACATTGCCTGGTCTGGCTGCAAATTGGCCTATTGAAATTGTAACATACAATGCTTAGACGGAATTATGGTATTTAAATAAACAATACTTTGATACCCTTGTATAAGAATAATTTTAAAGAACATAAACATAATTTTCGGTATAATATCTCAATCCTTCATAATGAAGTCGACTGTACGAAACCACCACCTGGAGAATCCAGCCACATTCGTGTCAAGCAATTATACACGACACCCTACCCTTCATCGATTTGACTGGAGGATGGTAATTAACTATACAAGTGAACAAATGTATCTCAATGAAAAAGCAATTCAACTTATCATAAGACTCACGGGCAGCTCTCATTGCTTCCTCAAATATAGCCCGCACACCCTCCCCAGTAAGAGCAGAACATTCCAAATACCGTGCAGCTCTGATGACCTTGGACATTGCAACTCCTTGCTGATATAGGAGAGGTTCCCTGCGACTAGAGACAAAAGGAGAAAGACAATTGCCAAAGCGGGGTCATTATGAAAATAAGTCTTACATTTGGCCCAGTTCATCAATGATTTTCGGGTCGTTTCGTAAATCAGACTTCGTCCCAACAAGGAGAACTCCAGTTGCCGGTTCATGAAAGGAAATTTCGGGTGTCCACTGGAATGTTTGGAAGGAAAACATATACTTCATGGGTCATCGTAGTCACCATCAAACATATGCTGTCATACCTTTGTCCTAATACTATTATAGCTATCCGGATCTGCAATCGAGAAGCAAATCACGAAAATGTTTGTTCGGGGGTAAGAAAGAGGGCGAAGGCGGTCGTATTCTGACTGTCCAGCGGTATCCCATAATCCAAGAACGACTTGAGTGCCATCAACTGTGTGATGCGCTGCGTAACTTTCGAATACTAAAGAAGCACAAATTACAGACACAGAAGAGTCATTCAGAGTGCCAGCAAGCCCATACAAGGGGTGTGAGAGTGAAGAAGAGCTATTTACCAGTAGGAACATAATCCGTCTTGAAGTACTGCCGATCAGAAGCTATCAGAAATAGATAACCCATGAAGAAACATACCAGAAATTTATTGTACACAAAAGATGTTAAGAGGCATGTCTGTTCTTTCAGTTAATATAAAAATCAAATTATGATTGAAATAGCACATATTCAGCTTACCTTTCCTACACCTTCATCACCCACTACGACACCTGTGATGCATTTGAACAGATCAATTACTTTCAAGATCATGAAGCTTAACAAGCGCACACTTAATAGTCTTCAGCATCAAATTTGAGGACTCCAGAGTCTTTCCAGAACTGACGAATGATAGCTATCACAAGGGGAGGCGAAGGAAAGTTAAGTGGCCGATGCAAATCAGGGCAACGCGAGAGTATGGTAAATATTGAAAGTCAGCTCTCTAATTATAAGTTGACGTGACATGGCGGGCAAACCTACTGACTAGTCGTGCTCCGAACCATATAGACGGCCACGTACTCTACTAGTAGGTTGTGAATTTGCCATTGATGTCAACCCCACGTCGTTGAAGTAGTTGGAAAAAGCGTGAATGACGGCTTTGCAGAGAATACTGTACTACAATCGACGGTCCATTACGGCAATCCTTTTCATAGAAACGGGACTTATGCCTATCGTCTATCGACGAACCATTCTTGCACACCGTCACCTCTGATATTCGGTTACATTAACAGCCAGTCGTTACGCGAGAGCCGGTCTGGAGAATTCATATGATTTGCTTATATTCAACAAACCTTGCTAGTTCGGCGACTTTGAAGCTCAGGGAATTCTCGACCTGTACACTGGAGTTAAAAATGAAACATATCACGGCAGGCGAAGGAGTTAGCGTTCCATACGTGAGTGAGCAACGGAGGGGTGGAAAAACGGGAGCGGAAGCTTAACGACCCTTTGATCTATTTGCTTTCAAGGTAGATGCCAAGAATCGTGTTTACGATGAGTTATCAGCGGCCTACAGCCTATGCATTAGAGAGTTTGCGCCTTTCAATTCTAATCTCCTTGTCCAGAGGCCGAGAGTCCCGAAACGGTGTTGCCAAATATTTGCAAATCGTAATATAGCTTGTGGGAAAAATATTCGGAGTTCAACGGCAGGCTGATCAAGTTGCGAAGCAGCACCCTCATGTTCTGCCTTTGACGCTCATCGACATCCCACTCGGTGACACCTTGTCAACGTGTACGACGTCGAAGGCGACAAGCCGCGCCCTTAGTCTCCTTTGGATCCTCTAATTACACCATGGCGAAATCAAAATCGAAGAAACCGGGCCAATATAAGCCTCCAGACGGTGAGAGGTTCCTCGTTGTCATCAACGCGTGGGGGGACCGTCAGCGTAGTCAATTCTATGCCGAAGTTTGTGCTTGGTTTGAAATCATCCTGCGGGACGAATACCCAGATCAAAAAGTGGGTATGATCTATACCCAGAGCACGGTATGTGTTCTTTCGATGTTTCTTGAGATGTCGAAAGTGTGGAAGTATGTCAATTATCCAAGGGCGGAAGGCGCGGGATAATCCAGGTCTCGGGTTACTTCAATTGCAAGATGAAGCAGCCAGTGTACTAATCCCCTGGATCTCTGCCGATTTCTGCAGCATCATGAAATAATTATTGAACTCCCCCGCGCTGTCGACGACATCGAGCAATACCTCGGTGAGCATCACTATGCGAGGTTCTTGAAGAATCCGACTGGTGAAGATGAGGAAAAAGCCGCTTGGATTTACGAATACAACTTCGCGTACGCCAATCACCCGGAGAAGACCAGTAAGTGCCATGACTTTGTGAATCCGCCTTCCTCTAAAAGTCATCTTTATAAGATTGGACGTCTCACCTTCCGCCCTCTATGCCACCCCTCCCGCCGAATTTCCCCATCAAATACCCTTATCCATTACCACTTCCCCCTCCGTCACCATTCCCGCCGCCAGGTGTAGGATATGCGAAGCGAATATCGGATCAGACGTGGGGAGTCCTCCAGGAAAGAGCGAAGGAGGTGGACAGACAGGCACAAGTCACGCAGTCGCAGCCTCGAGAGTTAAGTTCCCGTACGGCTTTGAACACACATCAACCACCACCAGCCACTTCATCACCACCCCCCATTTCTGCGCCGCCAGAAGATATAGTAAGCATTGTCATCTTATTGTATTCTTCAACTATATAATCCCCTTGTCTATCCGTAGAATCTATTCACGCCATACGTACCTCCGAGCCACTATCTCGCCCACACGCGATATCCGAGCATCAAACCGCCGAGCAGAAATCAGGACGACGAACCTCGCACGCAGCATTCGTTATGTGCCTCCCCCTTAATTAAGGCAGAATCCGAGCCAGTTGTGCTGGTGAAGAAGATGGATCCTTATGAAGAAGGTTCGCATGTTTATTGTGTGTTTAGTTTGTCATAGCTTATTTCATTCTTTACTCGATGAGTAGCTGAAGTAGCAAAGGAGCTGCTGAGATCTTTGTCCCCTGTCAAGCAGGAGCACACTTACGGAAATGACAAAAGTGCGCTTCGGCCTTTACTTATAATATATTCAAATTATAAATCGATTCAGGTCAACCGCCATCGACATCAGATGCTTTAATGCTATTGGATGCAGCAGACAATGTTCTCCTTTCCGTTCTTCCCGTGCCCATAAGTACCCCAGATGGGAGAGCTAAGGACGAACAAGAAGAACAGCAAATGAAAATCAAGCCAGAACCCGCAGATACGCCCCTCCCTCTGCGTAAGCTCGAAATTTTCCTTATGCAACATCTACTCGTCAAACTTATCAAACCTTTCTCTATTATGACCAGAATCGAAATCAACTACGTCGCGTTCAAATAGAGATGCTATCCGTGTTACGCCTGAATCTAATGGTATACATCTTACGATTGATTTTTGCACCTAAGCATCTCGCTAACTTCCTACTGAAAACTCGTTCTTGCAGACGATTATACGCCATCTTCTAGCCTCCTTGCAGCCTTCAGCTCCATCTGCCCAGAGGATCTCATACCTGCCCCGCAGGTAGTGAAGACCGAGTCTTCGGAGTCCGAACCTACTACTTCTATCGTAGAAACTATTCGAATTAAACCAGAGCCCATTGGTACGTATTCTCTAGTTATCGTTTCATTTGCCGTTTCAGGACGTAAATCAATGAATTGATCAACAACTTACGTTTATGTTGCAGAAGGGTCTATACCATCCCAAACTCTAAGAGAGGAGCTCTCCAGCCTCCCATTAGAGACTTCCTCATTCCCGTCACGTCCAGTAAAACAAGAGCACCAGGAACCTCGTTTGTCTATGCCGAGTTTTCCCAAGAGAATGAAGTATGAATCAATAGACAGTAAATAACCTTCTTCCCCCTTTGAGTTACCCATTATAAATATCATCGACAGATTGTTTGCCCAGATTGAACTCTACACGTGAGCGTTCAGAGACTCTGGCCTCTGACGATGAGCCAGATGCAGACCCAGACAGATTTCGCTCTGGGAATGTTTCGCAATACACCAGCACGGTGACTGCTACTGCTTATAAAGAGAGTGGCAGCATTCCTCTACGATGCTCATCGCGAGACCCGAGGGTGTGGGGAAACGATGACGAGGATGGTACGCTTTCAGCCCTTCACTTCTCTCCCCTATATTTTTGCATCTGGCTGACACAAACTTGATCATGTAAAAGTGAAACCGAAAGTGAAATCGCCAAGTAGGAACTCCTCTTCGTCCCATGAACGCGAGCGTTCTGTCACTCTACCTGTTACGAGCGATGGCCTATATCCGCATGGAAGATCTGGGATTCGGGATCCCCGCTTGAGTTCCATTCCTCAACTTGATGTGAGTGGTAGTGGTCAACAAATCTCGAAGGATCCGAGGGCTTGGAGAGGTGATCGTAGCAGAGATAGTAAGTTCGTTTTACAGGAGACTACTGTGTCTAACTAAATCAGTTTGCTGACAGACATCAACCGGAAGCCACCCCTAATCCAAAATACGGAGAAACCGAGGGATCCAAGATTGGCTCTTCCAACCCTTCGTGCGTTCTTTTACCTCTTCAACTGGGCACTTTTTTTTACTGGGGCTATGATATGCAGCTGTTCAAGTCCCGTCCGTGCGAACAAATGAAGAATCTTCAACGCCCGTCAAACGGACAAGAGACCCTAGGCTTCCCGTTAGAAATAGTAAGCCTTTTGTTTGACCCGCATGTCTTTCTTTGCGAAATCTGAAGTCGTCCCATTTGTTCATAGTTTCGGGGAGTATTGAGCATATCCGGGAAGAGGGATCAAATGACGATGGTAAGTGCATGTCGATTCTTGTATTATTTTCCCCGAACGATTATGTCGATTTCAGTGTATAATAAGCGATTTAAAGCAGAGCATAGTTGAGATAAATCCCTATGTCTTACACGAGAAGTCAAGATATAATACACGTGAGTAATCGGCTACTATCCTTGGCAGTAGACCGAATAATTAATTATTTGCCAGTCTCGATCCATGAATTAGAATTTATATGTTGTGATATATGCACATGTCTGCAGGTGCTGAAGTACATTGTACTCCTAGCATTGAAATTAAAATGAATTTATTATTGTTCCATGTCCACTGATGCCAAATTATTTGCCTAACTTAGAACGGCCACTGAAAGTGAGTATTACAGATATATATTTTTCATTTATAATTTTATTGCCTCTCGTCCCGTTATGAGCGATAGACGCTAAAAGTATGCGACAGATTCTGAATTGAAAGGCAAACCAGAGGGTGTTCTATTTTTGTCTATTGAAGTGAAAGCCTTTACCAATGCTACATAGATCTGAATGTCTGACAGCTCCACTAGATGCATTTATGATTTATCCATGGAAGAAGTGACGAAGGGATTTTTCCTTTGTATACATGGTCCTCGAAAGTGGCCAGCTCAGTGGGAATTCCGGTCCATAAATAGACAAAATGATCACATGTGCAGCAAGTGCTCTAACTTCTAGGCGTCTTCTGAAGCAGCGGGCCATACTGGCACACGGGCCGTAAGGAAGTGTTAGCTCCAATACCAGTCATAGTGATAGACTTCTGTTGCCCAAGCTAAGATTCCGCAGAAGTTTTTATGACCACAGGACTGATCAGCTGGATTATGATGTACCTTTGCTCTTACGCTTAAATACAGCGTCGTTGGGATCTCCTCGACCTCGGGCTTTTGCAAGATGTGGGCTTTCCTTTCGATCGTTGTGAATATTCTTTGCACTCGTACTACGAGAGCGGCTTTAGTTCAATATCCCTCTATTTCGTTGCCTCTTCAATCCCTCTTTGATAATCAGGCAGCCTCGGCTGATGGTTCTGCAAATTTCGATGGTGCGGGTGCGAGCTTCAACAGTCAGTTACTTCCCAAAGGCCCTTGGATCTATGATGGTATAACAGTATGCTCTCCATTTTTTTCACTGGCTAATTGCCTAATACGAACGTACAGTATGACATTCCCTCGGAGTGGGGTATTGGAAATGACAATGCCATCGCGGATGGCCAGATTTTATCGCTGGAAAATGCGACTTTGGTCCACGAATTACATTTCTTATATTCAGGTGATACTTCCGGAAGTAAGATTATTCCATTCCTTGCAATTCGCCTCGTGTGAAATTCGCTTGTTTTTCCTCTAGACGATTTCGTGAGGAACTTCATGTTAAACTTCCAAGACAGTTCCACACAGATTGTTCCAAGTAAGGACTGAAGTGTGTTCGCCTTTCTGTACAGATCATGCCTACTCATTCCGGGTTGTGATAGTGAATGCGAAGAATTGGTGGACGTGGCCGCTTCTGAATACGGGAGCAATCCAAACGTAAGTGCTGTGCTGTTTACGTGAAATCTCTATAAAACATATTCCGATTAGTGCATATCATTTTGAACAAAATGGCACGCAAAAAAATCTTAACTCTAGCCAGATATACCAGTGGTCAACGGCTGTACCCTCCGAAAAACCTTTACAAAGTATCACCTTCCCAGCGAATAACCCGAGCGACAGACTTCATATCTTTGCCATGTCAATGTCTCCTTCAGTATCAATAGCTCCTGATAGCACGTCTTTGAATTCTGTCTCTGCACTGTCCGTTCGCAGAGTCAGGTTCACATCCAGGTGGGAAATGATTAATGGAGAACGTGCTCAGGTAGTAGAAATTACCCTTGCGAACGTGCTCCCGAGTTTCACCCTCACGAAGAATACCTCAATTACTACCCGGCATGATATAAGCATTACGGGCTCAGGTATAATCACTGTATCTGCTGGAAGTGTTTATCGATTAGTACCTGGAGATCAGGCTCGATTGGACGTCTTCGTTGTGGGGACTCGGACCGGCGGAAAGGCTAATGTCCAGATCATGGACATTAATGGAACAACAATTGGAAGTTCGAATGGATGGCCAGTGACTGCGTTGATCGAAGAGTGGAGTTCAAATGTCGATGTTCTCAGTCAACACGAGACGCCAACTTGGGTAACTTGACAGTCTCTTTCTTTTGCAATGCTACAATCTGATTCGCTTCTGCAGTGGAATCAAGCGAAATATGGGATATTGTGAGTCGAACTCCATCAATCTTGGGGTTTACTAATCTTCTGTGGTCTGGTAGTATTCACTGGGGCGTATATAGTGTTCCAGCATGGGTATGTGCTCGTCTTCTGTATCGGTTCTCTCGCACTGCAACTAGCATCTGTGTCGACAGGCTCCATCTGGCACCTACGCTGAGTGGTATGAGTAAGGGAATGTCTTCTGCAACGGGCTGTAGGTTGAGATTTTGACGGAAATGTCCCTGCAGTTGGTCCCTCCACAATCCCGCGAATTCAGAGAGTCCGACATGGAACCATCATCTCTCGACATACGGAAAGGTAAGGATTTTATATTTCGAAATGTCATTTGTACTGAGCATTTGTAGAATGTAGTGTATGACGACTTCATTGCTAATTTCACCGCATCGAACTTCAATGCCAGCGCATGGGTCGATTTGTTCGATAGAGCCGGCGCAAAGTACTTCGTATTGGTGACAGTAAGTTGTCATGGATTTTCAACCCAGACAGTCCATTGAACTTGAAACAGAAACATCATGACGGATACGCTCTATTCGACACCGCCAACACTACTCATCGAAGTAGCGTGTATCTTGGCCCTAAACGAGACTTTGTCCAGGAACTATTGGACACGGCGAAACGAGAGAAGCCGAATCTCCACCGAGGGACCTATTATTCCCTACCAGAATGGTTTGCTTTCCCTATAAATGCGTTCTCTAAATCACTAGAAACTGATGTCTACTACCAGGTTTAACCCAGATTCGGCGTCTTATGGTTTCGGATCATGGCCTGGAGGTCTTGCCCATAATGCGTTCAATGGCTCAGAGTTAGAGCCGTACACAGGGCGTCTGAATATTTCAGACTATTTGGAGGATCTTCAGTTACCTCATATGCTTGATCTAGCGACGAGATACGATACTGAGATCATGGTAAGCCTTGCCTTCGCTACCGTATTCACGAGTGTGACTCAGGTATCTAGTGGTGCGATATCGGAGGGCCCAACAAAACCCTCGAATTTGCGGCCCAGTTCTATAATCATGCAATGTCACAAGGGCGTCAGGTTACCATGAATAATCGTATGTCTGAACCTTACTGACGTACAAATGTTCATTCTCGTTGACAAGAATAATCCCTCCAGGCTGTGGAGCGGTCCCCGACTTCGATACTCCAGAGTACGCCACATTCGGAGCCATCCAAACACGAAGCTGGGAATCCAGTGAAGGTATGGATCCATTCAGTTACGGATTGAACAATGCCACCACTGCAAGCCAGTACAAGAACGGTACGACGATCGTCCAGACATTGGTCGATATCGTGTCGAAAAATGGGAATTTGTACGTCTGAGGAGAAGCATTCGGTAAAGGGGCAGAGAACTAATGATCTTGATACCAGCCTTCTCGACATAGGCCCGACAGCAGAAGGAGAGATCATCGAGCCTATGGCGAATAACCTGCTTGACGCTGGGAAATGGCTTGGACACTCTGGAGAGTGCGTATACGACACGGTGAGTGCGACACCTCAGATACTCGCAGCCAGCACTCATCAATTTATAGCAATTCTGGTTCCCTGGATCTCAAGACGAAGTTACAACAGGATCCCCTGCTCGCTTCATGACCACTCCTAAAACCTTCTGCATCGTCACCTTCAGCGCTCCAACCAGTGGACAGCTCGTCGTGAACAAGAGGCTTCCACTGCTTCCAGGAGATGAGGTCGTCTTACTACAGCCAGGCCAGAAAAATCAAACGCTTTCGTGGTCTGTTGATAGCAAAAATGGCCGGCTGACAATCCGGGTGCCGCAGAATCAAGTCGCGAGTGTGCAGTACGCTTGGGCATTCCAGGTGCGGTACAATGTGGAATGAATTGCTCTTTTTCAGCCTGTATAATTGTTCTAATTCTTTTGCTATCGTAAATATGCCGTGTTTTGAGCTCCAGAAGATCTGTATAACTCACCACAAGTCCAAAAATGCGCCATGGGTGAGCGAGAGCCCCGTGTATCGACGGCTGTGTCGATCAGCGATGCGCGTCGTGACCCTGAGACCTATCAACGTCACACAGCAGGGTCTCCTTATTTCTGCACCACATTCTCCTAGGAAGTTCGTGTCGAGGCCTTTACTGTCGTTGACGACGTGAAACAAGCGTGATGGACGTTAGGGTCGTGTCGGCTCCATTGCGCACGTTCAATGGTTCATGATCAATTGCACCATTCGTCGTCACATGGCGCAAGGAAATCGCCGGCGTAATTTTTAGACGACGAGTAAGCTCCTTACTACGTCGCCGAGCATCCTTCTTTCTGCACTCCCACTTCCACGCTCACCATGCGCGCCTACTACTTCGACAACGTACCCGGAGACCAGCGTCTTCCTCACGACTACGTACCTTCTCGGCCTGTCTCCGTAGAGGCTCTCGAATCGATCAATCTCAAGTATTGGTCGATCCCACTGGAGGGCTACGAGAGCAAGCTGGATGCTGTTGCGGATGAGCGGGGGTATAAGAATAGGGATACGATTAACGTCTCCAAAGAAGGGCTGGGAGATGTATGTGGTTTTGTGCTACTTTCACGACTCGAATACTCACCGATCGTTCATCGATGGACTTTTAGCTTTACGAGGCTAAAATCAAGAGTTTCTTCGAAGAGTACGCCCGCCTTACTCCCTATGCAATTCAAGCCGCGTAGCTCAGTCAAAATATCGCCCATCTAGACATATGCACGAGGATGAGGAGATCCGATACATCCTGGCAGGAAGTGGATTCTTCGATGTCCGAGGTACGTACTCTTCCCATCTAATCGCGATCGACCGAAAGCCCTGATCTTCGCAAATCATCTTCATAGAAACTCCCAGCGATGAGTGGATTCGAGTAGCTATAGAGCCAGGCGATCTCCTTGTGCTCCCTGCTGGCATTTACCATCGCTTCACTTTGGACGAAAAGAACAGCATCAAAGCCATTCGGCTTTTCCAGGTCAGTCCAACGGGACTCTCAAACAAACGCATGTTCTAATTCATATTGCAGGACGAGCCGAAATGGGTACCCTACAACCGTAATCAGGATACCGAAGTTAACCCATACCGGATGGACTACCTCAAGACTATCGGGGTTGGAGCATAATGGATGAGCGATAGTAACTTTAATCTCAAAACATGTAACTTTTATCTCTTGTAAGATATGTATATCTATGATTGCAATTCGGACGTTTGTGACGTTGCAGTTCGAAATTAGCCGGAATGTCCGCCGGCTCAATTGACGTTGGTGGACCTGTGTCACCAAAGCTATACTGACCACGACTGCTATCATAACCTCCTGCCATGGGCGAAATGACGATACATTTCTTCCAGACCCGACATAATGGTTATTATGGATGAAACAAGTTCCAAGCAAATATAGTACATTATGTATTGCAACAACAATGTCTCTTCACCGACAAACACAAAGTAAGGTTACAAAGTATGGAAGTAATTACACATGAAGGAGCGAATATTGGCCATTAGGTCATTAACCAGATAAAGTCCACACCTAAATACATCACAACGAAGTCCACTAGAATAAGTTAAACGTCATAAGGATACCGTCGCAGAGGAACTCAAGTCCCAATACTCGTGGAGTATTCGCCCTTTAGGATGCTTTCGTGATTTTCAGCGGAGTAGTCGCGGCGAAAAAAGGCGCCGAGCCTCAAAGTAGGCGTACTGCGATGGCGGTGTAGGCGGAGACATCAGAGCCTCCTCAACGCCCCAGTGAGAGGCATCAATGGCGATGGGAACTGAATAGGCTGTTGGGCCTTCGGGGCCCGCGCCGACTCAGACCAATTCGCCACCGTCGCGCTATCAGAGGTCTGCCCCTCCTCCTGCGTCTGCATCGGCATGTGCACCTGCACATCCTTCACCGCTCGCGCTTGCTTCACCTTGGCTAGCCGGGAATTGAACGACTCATTCAGTGAGTCGTCGGGCATGGCGGGCTTGATCGACCCTGCACGCTCGATGTGTTCTGCATTACTGAAGGTGCCCGAGGCGCTGGTCGTATCTGCAACTCGGGCTGCGCGGGATTTGATGAGGGCCCCGATGACGCGCGTTTCTGAGCGGTCGAGGAGTTTGTTCGACTGAGAGCCTGAGGGCATTGGGTAATCGGGGAGGCCAACGTCCCGGAGCTCTATACGACGGGGTTGGAGGTGCGTAGGGAGTGGGGGTAGTGGAGGAAGTGGAGGGACAGGCGGAATGGGAAAGGTGCCGGGGTGGATGCCCGCTGATTTATGTCCGACATAAGTGGAAGCGGATCGTTGAGAATATACAGATCCAGTATCGTCGGAAGCAGCGGAATGTGCGATACTAGCACTATCTGCTTCAGGGTCTTCCACCGCGGTGGGGTATTGGGGTATGGATATCGGAGGAATATCTACACTTCGCTGCGCTCCATGTTCTGGTGCAGTAGAAAAAGAAACTGGGGGAGGTAGTGGTGGAAACGAAGGTTCAGGATGGTGAGGAAATCTCACTGGTTTGGAAGGGACTTCGAAACGGATAGGCGGAGACGTCATAGATGCGGATGTCGAAGACCGTTCGGGGGAAAGGAAAGGAGTAGCATCGGAAAGCGAGTTCGCGTGCGTTTGCTTTGTGCCCAGGTCCTGCTCATAATATGTATTAACGAACGCTGATACTGGCGACACACTGGATCCATAGACAGAATATGGACGCTGCTGTTCCCGTGTATCTGCATCCTCAGCACGTGGCCTATTTGGCTGGTTATCTTCGAGGAGGGGAGCCATACCGACAAGGTCGGAGGGAGTTTTGTGATGCGCCCCAGGATAGCTTCTGACTCCCCCGCCTGCCTTCCCAAAAAACTGCTCCGTCGCGATTACTGAATGTCGTGGTTGAGATTCACGAACGCGTCGTCTGCGCAGGAAGGCGAATACCGAGCAGGAGACTATTAGAAGCAATGAAACACCAGCGACGATGCCAGCTATCACACCACCGCTGATTCCTGATGAGCTGGAGGTGGACGTAGTGCTAGAAGACTGCAAAGAGGGACCCGGAGCCATCAAGGCAGATAGTGGGCAAAATGGTGGGCGGAGAAAAGATGAAATGGCGTCCTAGTCAATGCCATCCGCAATAAGTATATCTATCTGGACATTGCTGGGATTACCGGCGCGCACTGCCTTGAAAACGATATGTAAATGCTGGATGAAACGCCTTCATCGCCGAATGCTGGGGCGAGCCGAGAGCAGCATCAGAGGGTGGAAAAATGCTGTGCCTGAAAGCCGTTTAGCTGAGCGTCTACGGCCGCACGGCATGGGCATATCGGTGTTCATTGCAGCCCAATACTTATTGAAAGCTGAGCTCGTATTTCCACCAGTTAAAATAGGTACCTTGACACTTTGCTGAGAAGAAGCCGCACCACATTACTGGAGCTTTGCACTAGACTTTGAACTTTGTTATGCAGTACGCCATCTTGGAAACGGTACATAGACCAGTGAGCTGCGGGCTGGCTGTGCTGTTAACCTACGCAGCAGGGTAAATAGAATCGATAAAGTTTATTTAGACAGTTTAATTTTGAATCTCTAGGAAGATCCTTGTCTCTATGAGAGCTCGAGCGTAGACTGTCCGCAGCTGCAAGCTTCAGATCCGAAATGACATTTTCTCCCCAACTTTTGCTAGCGCTTGACTTGCGCTATCACAATATCATGTCATTTTAGGCAGGTTTATCAAGGGTGAGGCATATCTTCCGCAAGCTACCGACAATGCTCATATGCGGCCTCGCTGGATGTTCCTCACGAATCATGATTCTAGAATTGCTGTATCTTTCGTCGCGAGGTTCAAATTCCTATTATTACCGTAGTTCAACCCGGTACCTAAAAATGAAATTAAAGAACGGAGGTTCAGATGCAAGAAAATACTTGCATCGCAGCTATAAATCGATGCTAAAACGAATATAGGGGCAGAGAAAATATACAAGCACGCGAGTGGACGAAAATAGGAGGTTCTATTGATGACGTCATCGAAGCACACTTGGCCCCGAACCACCAACACAGAGTCGAAGGTAGAATTGTCAATACCGAACCCTTTTCTTTTCCAAGACACCCATGGCGAAGGTCTGTCCACATTGACATACGGTAAATGCACCACGTCTAATTCATCCTATTCATCTGTGCAGCCCCAAGAATCTCCCTGTCAAGCAGAAGGTGCGAGTTGATAAATTCTCACATATTTTAAAAATCTTATTCCACTGCGCCCAGCTTGTGATCTCCAGGCATGCCTAGGCAAAAGCACGTACAGCCCCGAGAAGTGTGATCAACACCTGAGAAATCTGTACAAGTGCTGTCAGAAAATGTACGAATCAACAGATGGAAAAGGAGAATCGACGGCTTGTCCAATTCCAACTGTAGTCACACGGTGGATGAAAGACCATCCTGCTGGAAAATAAATTTCTTCGTACAGAAACAATATTGGCTGGAATGACATCGTGCGCCGAATGCCTGTTTCGAATTTCCGGTGACGAGCGCGTGCATGATGAGATTTAAAATATGCTATCCTATCAACACGAATCGATTATATAAGGAACTTGTGCACGAAAGAGAAAGTATGATTCCTTTTGGTAGAGAGTGTGCTAGGTGACTTCAATATATGATACTTGCTCCCGACCCCGCGCGCTGACCAAAATACAAAACTGTGTTCCCACGGACCTCTTGCTTACAGTAACTATTGTCCCTTTCGGGGTGACATACGAAAAAATTGGAACGATACAGAGAAGATTAGCATGGCCCCTGCACAAGGATGACACGCTTTCCCGGAGTGGTAGACCTACGGGTCTCAATATTTATTTTATTTTAGACAGTTAGTACTGGTAGATGTGTATCAGTAGGCACGTAGTATGTCAATTGCATGCCTGGGCTATGAAATTCGAATATGCTAAGACGTTGTACACTTTGCTTTTTTTACTTCAAATAAACAGTCTCCATAAAAACCTCAGATTGGAAGCACTAGAAATACAAGAGATTTCTACAAAACAAAACTACAATATTCACGGGTGCTTGTAACAAGCAAAAAGATAAAAGCACAATCGGGCCTGACTGGGAATTGAACCCAGGACCTCCTCGAAACACAATAGACCATTTTACAATAGCCGATAGCCCTAACAAGGAATCATACTACTAGACCATCAGGCCGATACATATATGCAAACAGGAAATGATTACATTAGAAGCAAGGCCCAGCGTATTTGTGATGAAAGGAAATGCCAAACAAGGAGGCTTCGGCAAT
>JASFDF010000513.1:0-17055 GCA_036937115.1 Nidularia sp. FH-822889 | reverse complement strand
GAAGATTATCCTGCTTCACTGCCGACGTTCCCGCCTTTCGTGCGCCTCGCGCAGTTCAGCTACGACATCCACGCGCCCGGAAATGTGCAGACGTTCCCTGTGGATCCGGAAATCCGTGCGCTGGACGTGGACTTTGGCATCGTCGTCCTCCGTGTGCTGAATAACTGGGGGATGGACTTTACGTGCCTCTACCGCTTCCGGGTGCACGGTACGCGGATCGGCGGGGATGCGCCACTGCCGATTCTGGAGGATCTGTTGTAGTTCGCTTCGTTGTGTGGACGAAGCGGAGGTGGTGTTGTTTATGACCTTAATGCCCTTTCTATTCCATTCTATTCCTTTTTTCTGTGTGCCTTGATCTTTCTTTATTCACTCTTTGCTTATATCTATCTCGCCGTCTCTCCCTATCGCGTACCTTACTCTCCCTCTCAAATCGTCTCCCACTCTCTCTTGCACGAACATGCTCCTACATTCCTGCATCTCCTCGTCTCGTCCATCACACGAACGGTCGTATTGCTAGTGTTACACCATACTATACTGCATACCTTGTTTCCCTCCCGCTGCTTGGAATGGCGCATACACTCGCTCGCTATCTCTCCCTCTCTCTAGGTATTTACGTAACTTAGTATTTTTATTGTCACTCCGAATCGAATCAAAAGCAGTTCTGCCATCGGTGTGTTGGAAGTCCCAGGTGTTGTACAGGATAGAGTACAGGTAATTTGTGTGATGATAGGTTGTACATGCCATACTCACGAATAGGATAATGCATATGGAAGCGGGCAGTTAAAGGTCGGCAAACTTGTTCGTGGCCTGCATTGCTTGATTAATGACAGAATAGACGAATTCAAATGGGTGTCTTACTTCTACCAGGAGCTTGGCAGTACCAGTCTCACGGGATGAGTGCCCAGCGTCGGGGACTATATGCAGTGTCAGCTCGGGGAAAACCTAAAGGTGTTACTTGGTATGTCCATCAATAGAACACAGAAGACGCACCTTCTTCAAAGCATACGCAGTCGTGGCCTTGTGGAGGTGGTTTGTTTATCATGCATTCATGTTATAAACATGACTTACCGGGCAAACGACGTCGTATCTCCCTTGCACGACAACGGTAGGAATATGTCGGCTGGAATGAAGATATGAGCATATGAACTACCTCTACTTGTGCAAGACCTACATTTTATCGATCTCTTGCTTTTCCAGCAGCTGTCCGTCCCTCATGAATCCCTATCACGGGAACAGAAATGAGACAAGTTCATACACCCTACACCAGAAAATTCATGCATAGGAGAAAGGGCCTACTTCATTCACGAAATAATGGTTCTCGATGCGGGCAAACGCGCTAAGAATACTACGTGGTCAACCAGCTAGCTCTTCGCAATCTACAAAAGGCAAGGATGACCTACTTTGCGAACTGCTCCTCCTCGGCATGCGCGACGTGCGCAGGATCAACGAAGAGCTTGGAGGTGAACATCTCCCATTTGCACCAGGCTTTGGCGGCGCGGAGGCGCGTTTCTTCGTCGGCAGAGTTGAGCTGCGCGTGGTAGGCGAGCATGAGGTCTTGTCGCTCGGGTTCGGGGATCGGAGCAACGTATTCATCCCTGGGTAGTTTTTTGAGAACATTTTAACGATATGGTGAAGGAGACATACCATGCCTCCGGGAAGAGGTGGGAGGCACCGTCTTGGTAGAAGAAGCGGAGTTCACTCTTGCGGAGGGTGAAGATTCCACTGAGGAGAAATAGGATTATTAAAATAAGCCTAAGTATCTGGGACAGAGAACTTACCGTAAAACAAGACTCTTCACGCGATCTGGGTGGGCTTGAGCGTAGGCTAGTGACAAAGTCGACCCCTGAAAATGTCATAGTTTCAGAAAGGAAGGCTGAAAGCAAAGAAAACACACACCCAAGATCCACCAAAGACATGCCATTTATCGACCTTCAGCAATTCGCGAAGCTTCTCAACGTCCTTGACCAGATCCCAGGTCGTGTTCTCTTCTAGGCAAGCGGTTCTAGCGAAGTCGGAATGGGAATAAGAATAGACAAGTAGTAAATTTATACAGAAACTTACGGCGTGGACTTTCCGGCACCTCGTTGGTCGAAGAGGATGATCTATGATTACGGGTGAGCTCCCGGCGTGTCGATGATGGAAGGGAAATACCTTATATTTATGAGGATTGAAGAACGTTCTGTCTGCAGGATCTACACCTCCTCCAGGACCACCTGAACAGAATTCATGTCATGTCAACTCATGGATATCACAAGAACAACATACCGTGAAGGAAGACAACTATAACAATATGAATCGGTAAAAAAAAAACGAGGATTTCTGAACGCGACGGCTCATACCTGGTGTTCCTTCCTTGTTTCCTGAGACCTCATAGCTGTATCAATTGACCCCAGTCAATAATTTGTCCGACATGTATAGAACAAGAAGTACACTCACTATAACGTATGGATGTCGGACACCTTCAGCTTCCCGGTCTCATACGGTTCAATCGCGGGATACATGATGCCCGACAGCTGGCTTAATGGACGAATTCCAATTTTTCCTCCGTGATACGCAGGAATTAGTCGGATAGAAAGATGGTGCGAGATCTGTCGAGGAGAAAGGATGTGGGAGTGTCTGTGAAGCAGAGCTTGAAGGCCATATCGGAAGTTAATCTGGAGCATTTCCTCATCGGGGAAAGTTGCTCGCGCGTTATGGACGCGTAGTTATAATTAGCACTAATTACTTCTTGAATTCCACTAAAAAGATAGGGTATATATCTACACAGCGAAAAGTAGTATTAAATAAGATAGTCTAAGGAAATCAGCAGATGAGGTATTTTCTAGTCGTGCTGAAGCACAACGATCCTGAGATAAAACACTAACGAACTCCTGAAGAACTACCGGTGCTTCTCCTAAGCGGCAATGGGTTCCGAGGTCTGGGGTACTTCTGTAACAGTGGACTTTGCAGCTGTCTTCTCGCTGACGATAGGCTCCACTACTGGAGTAGATGTTACAGGAACCACCTATTCACTAGGTCGGCATCGAGCCACTACAGATAGAGGTGAGGAAGCACTCACCTCCTTCACTTCTGTGGTCTTTTCACCAGCAGAAGATGAAAGCTGCTTATATTCCCACTCGCTCACTCCAATCTCGCCCCCAAGCTCCCTCCACCTCTCCATCCATGCGCTCACTCTCTTCTCGCACTTCCCTACCAAGTCGGGCCAGTACCTCTCATGGTCATACACGAAGTCGCAGTTACCGTTCCACCACTCGCTCATGAGCTGATCTTTCTCGAAGATGCCGTCCTGGACAACCTGGGGGTTGAACTTGACCTTCTCACGCGTTATGGGGTCGACAAAGGGCATGATGATCTTGAAGAAGGCATTCACGAGGAACGGGACGTTGATAATGAGCGCGAGGCCGAGGCGCTCGGGGTAATGCTCTTGGAGGATGTTGAGCACGGCGCGGGCGGTGCTGATGGAGGGATTTTTGGCGCGATCGGCGAAATTGATGAGGAGGGCAATGTTCCTAGGAACTCAAACCATGAATATCGAGAAGACTGCGGTATAATAAGCAAGACTGACTCGATGCCGGGTTCCATGAGGTCAATGCATCGCTCAATCATCCAAAACGCGAACTCGATTTGACGCTTGGGCTCATCGGTATTTTGACGACTAGGAATCATGTAGAAACCTGGCCTTCCATGGGTATCATAGCCAAAGATAATCTCTTTTCCGGTTGTTGCCTATTAAGCGCGTAGTTTTAGCTTCAAGTTCAGGACATACGACGTGATACACACCTCAGGTTCCACATGGGCAGCGGAAACGCGATCGTAGATCCCGAATTCCCTCCTCCACTTAAGGGTAGTTTCCAGCCTCTGGATGGCCGTTGGCACCTTCCACTTGGATGCGCGTAAGAACCTGCAGTACGTCCCTTTATCAGACACGAACCACGCGAGGTAGGACAAGGACATACCGTAGAAGACCTTCGCGTGAGAGCCAGAACTTCTCGTGCTCCTTCAGAGACCCTTCCCCACCTTCGGCACCAGGGAGGGTATAGTTATCGGTTGTGAAATGTTTAAGGACCTCTTCGTACATGGCCTCTTCGGCATCAGTCAACTTGGCCCTAGGGTCCTCTTTGTATGTCGTTGGAGGAGGAGCCAACACGGTATAAAATTTCTCCGACATTATAACTGGGAGGCTGCAGGGGAAGATACGGAAAGAAAAGGAAGAGAAAGAAGGGGAAAGAAAGACGGTATAAGAAGTGGGCCGATACCAGTGGCGGGCGCTTGTCTCTGTTCAATAAGTTAAGAACGTAATATTTTTTGATCCTGCCAATCAGAAGGCGACAAACGCTGAAGATATATGCTCGAGCAGATCTTGCCGTCATAGAATCAACATCTCATTGCTCAGTGACTGTCAGCGATATAACGTATCGATTATCCAGGACCCCCTATATGTCGTACACATCGAAGTCTTGTACATCGAGCTTTATAAGCTCTTGAAATAACATAATAATAATAAAACCAAAAAATGGCAACCAAAGTCCAAAGCAGATAAAACAACGTCGAAAACAATATCGAATATTCACTGTACATTCAGGCTCCCGCCACTGGTAGCAATTCTGTCCATCGATACACAATCTCTTTCATACATGGCCTCTCCGCCGAATTTCTGCGCCAGCATTCATTCAATAATTCCAGCACAGCCGGTGTATCGTGCAACACGCGATCTGTGGGCGTCACAGGCGTCGCTCCCTGCGTTATAAGCTGGAAGATCAGATAATGGGGTGCATAATAATAAGGCATATTCCCCGTAAGCAGCTGTGCAGGAAAAAGTTACAAGATTATCAGTATGGATGGAAGAGCCTAGTGGAGAGAATGACGGGCCTCATATGCGGTACATGCAAAAGACCACACGTCTGATTTCAGCGTCGGTGCGAGTGACACCGTGTCAAGCTCGTCAACGGAGAGCGCGGGGAAGAACTCGGGCGCTTGCCACCTCGGTGACCCGCAGATGCTCGATGTCGTGTTCCCTGTCGATTTGGGGAATGCTTCTACCACTTTGGAGAGCCCGAAGTCCGTCAGGACGGCGTGCCCGCTGTCTGTGATAAGGACATTGCTCTGAGAACAGACGTCAGGAGAGAACTCGACAGCGACTTAGACATAAAGCTACATACTGCTTTTAAATCTCCGTGCACAATGGGAGGTTTCAAGGTGTGCAGATATTCGAGGCCTTTTGCAATATCCATGATCTACAAAGAGGAAAATGACACGTATTAGACTCGCAAATGTAAATAGAGACAAAAAACCTACCAGTACCAATCTATCAACATCCTGGTTCTTCGAGATATACTGCGCAGCAGTCCCGTTATTATACCACTGCATGACCAAAGCAGGTCTTCCCGCCAGCTGGAACGAAATGCCGTAGAATTGCGCGATGTTTGGGTGGTGAAGGCACTTCCATATATCAACTTCGCGGTTGAGTCTCTGCGCGTGCGCATATAATCAAATAATTAGCCAAACAATCGCTTGGATAACAGCGCGCACGCACCTTGCGCAGTCTCTCGAAGCTGATCTGTCCACGGGCATTGAATGGGCGCAGGAGCTTAATCCCGACCTACATACCCGCCGCAATCTATAAGTCAAAACCATCTGCAGAAGTAAAGATTCCACCGGCCTTCACATAGACGACATCCCCGCCATGAGGACCAATTGTACATGCCCATACGCCTTCGTAGATATCAGAAAAACCACCTATCTCTTTCACCTGCAGCGAAATATCTATGTCGCTGGTGAGATCCTCGATGTGATGCGTTATTGAGTATGCTCCTCGCTGGTAAACGCCATTAGAAGATTCATCACAGGCGACAAATTCAGAGTGGGACAGTGGGTTGGAAGAGGTTTCAACGGTTTCGACGTCGTGCTGGTGATGCTGTACAATGGGCCCAAGCTCGCTATCATGCAGATCGTGCGTATGCGTGTGAATTGTTGGACTCGAATTTGAAAGCATCATCGACATCCTGATGTGGTATGGCCAGGTCTAGGCCTTCGGGAAATTGGGCGATCGACGCAGCGTGGCACTGGCAGTCGTAGTGGCTGTGAAGTGTTCAGCAGTTGCCGAGAGCGTTAGTGACACACGATTTCATGTATTATATAGAAGACACAGAGAGGACGCGATAGCAAGTGAAAGTGAAAAACGAAACACGATGTCATTATATAGTATTGTCCATGGGGTTTTAACGGTGGGGGGGATGCGGGGCTAGTAATCCGATTCCATGAGAACCGCGACTCCAGATACCAGGGTCTTGCCAGGGTCTTGCATAAAACGTTCAGTCCATCAATCACGCGTTTGTTTGTACAGCTTGCATATTCCCAAAAAAGTATGTTACGCCTTTTGCCTGTGCACGGAGCGTTGTGACTCATATGTCACGCAGTCCTCACATTGCTCTTTTAGGTAGATGGCAACGCTGTACAAACAAGACCGCGCGATTGATGGACTGAACGTTTTTATGCAAGACCCTGTAACACTAATTTATATAAGGTGACCCTCTGAGATTGGCAGCCAGCCCACTGGTTTACTGTATCAATCACTGGAATCGTAGTTCTCTGGCATTAGTTAGATCGGTATTTCTCGGTTCAGGTACGGCTGTCAGGATATGCCGTCCTCTCCTGGCATGATAATCAAAGGTCTCTCCAACAGGTATGAGCCAAAAAAGTAACAAGTTCACTTCACACCATAAGGCCACTATAGGTGGTGTACTGATATAATGCCAAACGCAGAACCAATTACAGAACGAATGCTATGTAGATAAGTATTACAGTAATAGCGAAAAGTAATAGTGAAAGAGGTGAGCAGGCATAGGGTCAGTGGAATCAAAGCCGGCCCGGGCGCAGGATGCTGTGAATCCCTGCCTTCCGAAAGCACCTAAAGGAACTACCCTCGAGCCTGCCTAGCTAGGACAATTACGCAAGAAGGAAAATTGGCCATCGTTGAAAGGCCAAATTGTCAGACACGCAAGTCCAGCGAACAAGATGCGCATACCCGGAGCTAAAGCCCTCATATTTGGAAACCACATAAGCTCTCAAGTGTGCAGTGTGCATCATGTAATAATGGTAGCATCTTACGTGCGTCCGATCGGTACTTGATCGCTGGGCCAATTCGCAATGCAGCAACGAAAATGTTCTCACATTGACCACACAAAAAAAAAAGGAAGACACATGCAGCGGAATAATGAGCACCGTATCAGCTCCCAATCAGTTCCCTCCTCATGAAACTGTTGGTCCAAGCGTGCGAGGCTTCATGTTATGCATTACGGGCTCCCTTTCCCTGTGTGCCTCCCTTCCGTCTCGACGAGTCATGATCCATTTTCTTCCTGCTGCCACAGCCACTTTCCATGATACGCCATTAAGGACGTTTAGAAGAGACGGACGGGCTTGCCCATAGTGGTCTTGATGTGAAGAGACTTGACGTTCTGCCAATTCTTCTTGAGGAGGGAGACGAGGAAGTTGATGCCTTCAATAAGTGGTTAGGACGAACCCGATAATGGGGGGAAGGAATAAAGAGGTACGCACTCAACATGACGTTGCCAAGAACCTGGTCGTCGTTCATCTGGACGTGGCCAACGGCGACACCCAAGCACAAAACTTTCTTGAGCTGGAACTTGATAGTGGAGCGGACCTCGTTGATCTTGTTGGAGAGGTCCTCAGCATGCGACACCGGGGTGGGGAACTTTCCGGCTAGGTAAAATGACTATGGTTAGCGGGATATATGGCAGTAAAAGCACGAGAACAAAATACCCTTGGAGAGACCGGGACCAAGGAGACGGGGGATCTGCTTGATGAGGGTCTCAGAGGCAAGGAAGGCGTCATACTTTTTAGCGAGCTTCTTGACAAGTTTCTTGTTCTTGTTAAGCCTGAGTTGAGTGAGCAGGCGTAAATATACATTGAATCATAAGGCAAGATTCCGTATTAACGCACTTCTTCAAATCGTCAACGGACATATACTCCAGCTCAATCTGCTTAGCACGATCGATGTCGGCGGCATCAGCGAGAATGCAGATGGACATGCGGGGGCGGGGGACGTGGGGAAGCCTAGTAGCCAAAACATATCAGAAGTTGTTCTTCCGTAATCACAGCAGACACCCAAACACACTTAACGGTTCCGGAGAAACGCTTGTCACGCTGGGGATCGTAGTTCTTAAGGCCAATCTGCAACTCGATGGTCTCAACAAAGTTGCGCTTTTTCTCGCCATTGGCTTCGACGAGGAGCTCCTTAATGGAGCCCCGCACGCTTGACACTGAGAGCTTGCTGCCGCTGGATTGAAAGACGCATTAGCGGCATTTCTAGGTAAGAAATGGATAGTACTGACCTCATGCTTGATTTTTGGGTCTTGAGGAGGAAGGTTGGTCGTTGGCCTTGCTGGGGAACACAGATTTACGATCGCTGAATATTGGTCACGGTGGCGCGTGGTTCTGTATAGTTGTGACAGACGTCACAATAAGCCCTAACCTTAGAATAAGGTTTAGGACCGGCAAAGTTGTGAATCTTGTGATCCGGCTCCATACCATTGTCCGAGTCTGGCACGCTGCAGTCTCCTGGCCGTCTCAGGTGTCCACCCCTTGAAGTTGAATGACTCTTAAGCCCACTGCATCCCTCTTCATCCTGAACCTCTCTCATCCCATCTTTCTAGGCTCCCTAGAACGAATTTTTCGTCTTGCATTGGATTACTACAGCAAGATACCATACTCTTTTGAACGCTTACTTCCATTGGCGAAGGGATTCCGGAGTCTGGACTGCACAGCAAATGTCTTGCTCTTATGTCTGTACGTCATAACATTACTTCTTTACATATTTCATCTTTTGTCGGCTAGGAAGCATCGCCCAATCTACAACTATAAGCTCTTCCGTTCCCCTAGAGTGTGGTACAACTTCGGCCGCTTCCAGCCTCGAAGTCCTGTCCACCTGCGGCGTCCCCTCGGATGATCGCGAATCATGGGTGGTCATCCACGACGAACACAGTCACATACCCTTTGTAAGATGCTGTGAACACTGCGGAATGCTGTATAAAACGGCTCATACATGACTGGGTATGTGTCGAAGTTGTCTGTACCAGCGGCTACCATCTTCCAGTTTGGGGCACAACTGCCTAGACTAGAATGCTACTCTCTTGATTAGGGATGACACCACTTCTGCGATTTCATTCATGGCCAAAATCGACCAATATTATTCGTAACAGGAACATTAATACATGAATCCATCCCGCAAGAACGTCGGTTACGGTCATTACAATCGTGATTACAATTACAATGTCCACTGGTGAAGAAGTCCAACTCTCCAAGGTTCCTGATGGTATACCGGTATCTATACGGCCCTTGTTACATTCCAAAACCCCAGGAGGAAAGCCTATTTTACATGATTGCTCGATACAGCCACGATTGGCTTCCGGGGGTCATGTTGTCCATGTCGGCCGATTGACTGTAGATTGGTGTAAGGAGGCAGCAGGACTTAAATACACATCGTAGAAGCTACCTGGGCCTCTGCCAACGCGAATGGAGTTGTCGTTGTTCGCATTGAATGAGTTCGTTATCGTCGTGTTGCCAGAGTTGTGACTTGTGACGTGATTCGAGTTGTCCGAGGTGCTGTAGTTTCCTGCCACCTGCGTGAAAGCAATAGGCCCACCCACCGAACGGAGACCAGAGAAATCGAATCCACCAGTGAATGTGCCTGCACCCGGACTCGGGGCAGGAGAAGCAGGATTTGACGATGTGGGACTTATCGATGGTCCACTGGCTGGTGACTCGGGTGGCCGTAGCTCTGCCTCTCGCTCTGCCTGCTCGCGCGCTCGTTCTCGTTCCACCCGAGCGAGCTCGAGTTCATCTATGATCTTCTGCTGCTGCGCTGCCATCTTCTCCATCATTTCGTGGACGGTGATGTGCGACTTCACCTATCAGATGCACCATGTTAGTTCACGCATGTTATGGCCGATGACGGATCCAACATACCCCGAACAAATGCATAGCTTGGTTCAACCTTTCCCTGAACTCGTTAATCTTTCTCGCGTCTGCTGAGCTGAAGATGATGCGGATTAACATCTTGCGCTGTGTCATTTTGTTGGTGAATTGCATGATGTCGTTCACAGTACTATTGCGATCTTGTTAAGGTTCACGGAAATAAAAGGAAATGTGAAATGTCACGTACTCCTTCAGGTCCTTGATACTTGCAGTGTACTCTGATATTTGTTTCGTCGGATCCTTGGTTAAGTTTGCGACGGCGTATACGACATCAAAAGCATCTTGTGCGAGACGCTTGAAGTCGCTTTTGCTATCTTTAACGTCCTAGATATAGAACCAAGTTCAGCAGAACAATCGACGAGGAGATTTGAGGAGCTCGCACCTGAATGGTATTCAAGATAAACAAAATCCCAGCAGCAGTTTCCTTCAAGTGCGGGACAGGCGATACAGTAGCTATGTCTCTGATAAAGCTGAGCACCACAACGGCCGCCTCTTTTGAGAGTTCGAGCACACTGGGTGGCGGCAGCGGGATCCTATCACTGTCAATGATGGTCGCTGGCATTGTCTTCTCCCTAACCAAGGGAGTCGATGGCTCCGGGGTGATGGATCTGCTGGCTTTCTCACTCATATGATAGAGGATGGGTGGGGAGAATAGTGAAAGGAGTTTGGGTCGGAGGTATCGCGAGCTAAGAAGGTATTTGGATTCTTTGTCTTCGTTGGCGGCTGTTGTTGATTCAACTCCGGGACTTTGTAACTGTAATTAGTGAGTCCCGCTCATAATGAATACCGTTCTCACTAAATTTTGGAGCGAATCCCCCGTCAAGCTGTGTAAGCTTGGCTCGGGGCTGCGGGCTTGTGAAATTGGAGTCATGAACACTAAACAGGTCCTGAATCAGCGTCTGAGTGGCGAGCAACCAATGGTTGGTCAGCACGGTCATTACCGGAAGCAATGTGCAGACTAGAAGCACGTGATGTGAATGTGCCTAGTACCGCGAACGTCGACAACGGACGTCGATGTCGGAAACTTCTCCGAGCCCATCGCCTGCTTTTCTGCTCTGAGTCTTTACGCGTGAATCATCGTGGAGCCCTCTTTCCAGAGCGGAGCTTATGCGTATGAATAGCAATTTCCCTTCGCATCGGATCGATGACCAAGTTTCTGTTGATCGACGTCGTTACTTGAAGAAGCCAAGCGAGCGGAATTTTTTGGGAGGAGGAAGTTCGAGGTCAATGCATATGGCTCTACAGTTTGCTTGTGCCTGGTGGGGAGACGATGACGGTTGGAAACATACCGCGTGTCGATCATGATCGAGCAGCCTGCTATAATTAGCACGTCTTAAAGACGGCCAACTTGGTCAAGTCTTCATGGAGGCACTACTGCTTCCTTCACTTTCGCTTCAACGATTGCACGCCGCCCAACCTCACATACCATCACTTTGTGCTTCAACCTTTTCCATATCTACCATGACTACCACCATAAACTCCTCCATCGTCACTGTACCCAGGTTCTCTTTCACTCCCTCTCCAGAAGAAGAGGCCCAAGTGGCTGCCGCCGTCGCCGAGATGGTAAGTCCTTATTTCACCCCTCTATCCTGCCTGAGGCTAACTCACTATAGGAAAAATGGATGTCGCCACTATCCACGTCTTCTAGCTCTACATCTACGGCCAAATCCATAAAGACACCCCTCGACGATTCCCCAAGTCAATTCCCTTGGAGTCCTATCATTGTATGCATCCCTTTCCCTTATATGCTCGAATCCTCTTCATCTGTTCATGTCTCAGGTGAAATCAGGGAGAAATAGTGGCTTACAGAGTGAGAAGGTTGCAACCTTCTCTTGTTTCACTGGTTGCGGCTGACACTCTCGTTTTAGGGTATTCTGCAGCAATTAGAGGCAAATATTCTCATTGGTGCATCATCAATCGCAAAAGAAGGCTTGCAGAAGGCTCATGGAGCCCACTTGATATCGATGGAAGATCCAGAGGTCGAATCTGACGCGTCAGAGGCTGACCATGCTGATGTAACCGTATTTCGTCCCGTTCATTTCCATATATTAATCTTTTATACTAACAGTTCCAAGATATATGCCTAGAAATGAGCGAAGAAGTACCTTATATCGGAGCAGAAATCAGTTATCCGCCTACCCCAGTGTCGCCCACCACGCCATCGCGGTCCCAAGGCATCGCGGCTCGCATATGTGACTCTCTTATACTGCCCAAGCGTTCTTTTCAGCTTCAATCAATGCCCAAACATGATCTCTGCCCTCCGGATTCCTCAATATCGACACCTCGTCGGGTTAAACCAGCGCAAAGTCCCTTACCTCTATTTCGCTACGCGCCGTCCACCTCCTTCTCTTGCACACCATGGAGGTATGCTACCCCAGAGACCCCCATCAAGGTCCCTCGTCGTCTCCGGTTGGTCAATCCATCCTCGTCAGCCTCCTGGCATTCTCAGTCTCCCTCAAATCCCGTCTCTCCCACTCCCTGGCGTGCTTGGCCTCTTCCTGGTCCGTCTTCCCCCACTCCCTGGCGCGAGCAACCTCCTCCTAGCCCCTCCCGTTCCCTCCAAAGCCCATCTCATCCTTCTCCATCGATACCGCGCAATCCTCGAACACCTCGACATCGCAAGCTCAACAACCCTGCACCGGCAACTCCTCCTGGTTCGCGGACGCCATCCGCTTTAGCAACGATTAGCATTCCCTGTGCCGTCTATTCTCCCTGCGAAGCCCTCTTTTTCGATGCTGCAGACGCCTTCGTAACCCCCAAGAAGACCACCGCCCATATGATAACTCCTCACGCAGCAGCACCCCGAAAGCATAGGCGCATCCGCACCTCTGGCGACTTTTGGGATTCAAGCCCCTTCGTTCATGGCTCGCCTACGCCCAATCGTCACAACCGCAGCCCCGAGGAGACTAAGTCGCCGATGCTCCGTATGAAGGCAGTCGTTCCAGTGCGAGATCTCGCGTTAGCCTACATGCTTGGCAAAGGCGCACAAGGGGCCGTGTATCTCGCGACTCGCGCGGACGTTCCAAACAGCAATCTTCTGGCTGTGAAGGTCATAAAGAAGAGCAAGGCCAATGCGGATGATATTGTCATGATTCTCGAAGAGACTCGGCTACTTCGGCGCGTTCAGAGCCACCCATTTGTCCTGCAGCTCGAGGAGGCCTTTCACGACTCGCTGAATTTCTACCTTGTCACCGTAAGTTTTCGCTACCGTCTTTGACGTGATGGTTCATGACACTAATTGCGTTTAATAACAGGACTACCATTGCGGTGGAGATCTTCATGAACTGGTCGTTGATGTAGGTCCAATCAACAGCAAAGATGCGCAGCTATACGCCGCGGAATTGGTGTGTTCCCTCTGTCACTAGTTGAATCCATCTAACTCTTCCCCTTCGCAGCTTCTAGGCATCCAGTACCTGCACGACAACCACATTATCCATAGGGATATCAAGCCTGCGAACGTGCTTATTAAAAATAGTGGGCACATTTGCATAGCTGACTTTGGGCTGGCGAAAGATGCCTCCAGCTGTAAAGGCGCGAACATTGCTGGGGGCTCAAAGGCATCTAAAGAACTCATCACCACCGGGTTTGCGGGGACGCTACTATTCATGTGTCCTGAGATGCTCGCCAAACTTCCCTACGGTTTTGGTGCTGACTGGTGGAGCTATGGCGTCACCATATATTGTCTGGTGCAGGGTGATGTGAGTCGTCTTTATCTCTCTTCATCTTACCTATAGCTGACCTTCATTTGTATATCTTTTCAGTTTCCTTGGGTACATGATCAGACCAACCAGATACTCAACCAGATCATCAACCATCCCCTGGAATTTCAGCCAAATGTTCCCCTGAGAAGGGACACACGGGATTTCCTGATTGGTGTACATTCTCCATCTCTCCAGCGTTGAAGAAAGTTACTTATGGTCGACAATCTACTTGTCTCTGTTATAGGTATTACAAAAACCCCCTTGTGAGCGACTGACGGTGAATGAGATGAAGAGCCACCCTTTCTTCGCAAACCTGTAAGCATGCATTCAACTGTGCAGGGTCTATTATGATCTTGATTGTTTCTCCAATAGGGATTTCAATGAGTTATTGGCCGAAAGAGTGGCTCGTAGGTCTTGTACATTACCTTCTATGATATATGTTGATTGAACCCTCTATGTCATATAGCTCCATATGTTCCAGGTAACCGAGGATGTGTCATTTCCGCCAAAGGGTTGCGCCAAGAAGAAGATTTTTTTTGCGGGACTCCCTACGCCGCACACGATCCCTGTCCCGAGTACAAATTTAAACGATCCAGGTTTCAAGCCTCAATCAAACCCAAGCTTTCGATGGTTTCTGGACAGCAGCGGCACAAATCTAACATCTCTCCGCCGTTATCTTCCAGTGGGGAGACTTCTTGGGACGGGATTCACCCGCCGCTATCTCTCCGATACCCATCCTCCATAACATCTTCCCACTATCCCACCTCGCCTCTGAACGACCAATTCCGCGAAGAGATGTGCTCTCGGGAAATCCACATAGCCATCTTCGAAGAAATTCCCATGGGATCCATATACTTAACGCCACCGATGCACCCTACGGAGCCTGACCATTCGTTACCGCCGATACCGAGTCACGCCAGTATGAACACTCCGGTTTGTTTCCTACCTTGCACTGAAAATGAAGTACAGGGCGAGGAAGTATGTCCCCCTGAACTTACAGCCGTCTTCGGAGAAATCCTATTTGGTTCCCAGTACGCCCCCCTGCCTGCTATTTCTTATCCCAGCAATCCAGAAGACAACTTGCTGGCCTTCGATCCTATTGCTATCCCTTCCTCCAACTCTTTCTCTTCGTCTCCTTCACCGAATTCTTCCCTGCGACTTCTTGAAGAGGAAACACCATCCACCTCGGAGGCCAGCCAAACGTCCCCTAGTGATACTCACTGCAATGGACCCATGGGTATCAATGTACCCTGGCGAAGTTACTTTCTTCAGTCCATTTTCTACTGGACAGAGCGCACAGGAGAGTATATTCGGTGGGCAGCTGGACTAATATTTGGTCGGGCCACGCTTGGAGGTAGGCAGCACGCTTAGGGGAACTTGTTCTCGCAGGTGCCGGTGAAACGTGGATATTGTCGGATTTCTTGATCTTCCGTACATGAACATAACCCCTTCTTATACTCAGCCGTTCTAACTTCCGTGGCTTTTAAGTTATCCTTTATGCATCTGGTTCTGTGAGCCCCATTTTTCTCTCACCGTTATCAAAGGTCTTGTATTTAACGGCTTGCTTGTCACCATAGACCCTTTCACATTACTCCATCAACGATTTCTCGCACATTTCACTGTGAGTGTTTTACCTTCTTTTAACACGAGTCGCTATGACCTTAAATCTATAGGGATCTGCATCTTATTTCCGATAGTTTCTCCAATCTCTCGGATCGTCTATCGTCTAGGCCTGTGCAACTGGGATATCTCTTTCTCTGTTTTAAAGTCTCTCGAGCTTTCTTCTCTCCATTATTCGGCCTATCTATCGATATCATTTCTGGATCTATCTCGCGTACAGCTTCTTATTCGGCAACTTCTTTATCTCGGTCTCAGAATCTCTTCTCTTATGGATCTTCGCCCTCTCTCTTTCTTGCTGTATCTCATCCCTGGACACCTGAATTTCCATATCGTGATGTCTCTCGCAAAATCTCTGTTTCTTACTCGCTGTAATCTGTTTACATTAATCACGGATCGTGAGATCTTCATTTGTTCTGTTTTCTTATACCGTCTTCTAACATAGTTTCTTAGAGTGCCTATCCAATATGAAAGGCATCTCATCCACCTAGTTTACATGACGTCTCTATGATTTGATTCTGCATCGTGACGTCTCTGAGGCACTCCTCGATCTTCCAAGGCCTATCTGGTCGATCTGCTCTAGTTGGCTCTGCATATCTGCGGGGTTTTCAGTCTGAAGCTGTTCGATGATCGCTCCTTGAGCAATGCCCATAGAACTCTCACGCAAGACTTGACTGTTTGTCTGTCCTTCCTTGAGCTCTGATGCTATATCCTGTGTCCCGTGGAAAAAAGATGGATAAGTCCCAGATATCGCCCTACAGCCTCTAGACTTCGTGCAAGATGATGAGCCATTCTTGTTCCTTGTTACCTCAGAAGAGAATACCATATAGGAATCTCGACAGTCATCGTCTGACGGGTTGGAGGACCGCAATAACCTGTAGAGGGATCACTGGCTGAAACGGTCAAGGTCTACAAAACCATTGGAGAATAGATAGCTTTGTTTTCTTTGGAATGCTCTGCGGATCTTTATCCCATACCTACAGCTACGTACACAACTATTTGACTTTTTTTTATTTTCATCGTGCGAGCGGAAAATTCAAGAACGTCTTGATACTTTAATGCACATGTCTCTTTCAGCCGAGTCACATTGAAGCACATGAGCTTCCCAGACGACAATTAGTATCCCTTTAGAGTGATAACGATGATTGGTACACTGCTTAGGATCGTACATGACATACAGAAGTGAGGTAGACTAACCAATGCTTTCCAAGTGTAATCGTTTCCAATAAATAGATGTTGCGAAGATACTGAAACTAATATTCCTCCGACAGCTGATGCCCAGCGCAGGATCCATAGTGCGCTGTTCGCTGCACACGGCTGGAGAGCTTAAGTAAAAATGACGTCCGAGCCGGGTCAATAAAGCTGAGTGTAGGCAGTAAAGATGACGCCTCTCCGATGGAGGGTGAGCATAGTGCGCACAGTTGGCGATTTCAGCGAGTGAGAGCTAAGGAAAGCATCAAATCGGATTGGAGGTTGTTATCTAGTACTGGATCCCCTATGAGAATGGCTGGCCTAGGAATTAGCCGATGATCGCATGTCGACTCATATTAAGAAACATCAGTCTGCCCTGCCTCGATTGATTGCCAAGCTCTGAGCAATGAATAGGCCTGTTAAACTTTGTGGCCTTCAACAGCCTGAATGAACGGGTGCGAAATTTGTGCTCCATGGTCGTCAGAGTCAACCAAAGGCCCATCATGCAGTAGCCGGCGAAGTCCTATCCAGAACGTCGGTCCATATAGCTGAT
>JASFDF010000512.1:0-17057 GCA_036937115.1 Nidularia sp. FH-822889 | reverse complement strand
TCACCATTATCTGTAAATTGGGTGTTAGGAACAAAGGAGGTGCAGCACATAAGCTGAAGCCATCACCCATCTTGACTATTTACTTTGGTAGCACTCAAATGCATTTCCTGGAGATATTCCTGGAGTCTCCAGTGTCTCTCCCTGGCCACCATGCATATCCTATCTGTCTGGAACTCTAGCCTACATCCTGGAAAGCATGTTTGTGACAGTATGTCTCTGAGTTGATTCAGAGATACTGAATCATGACTGATATTAGAACTTAAATTTGAAGTTTAGCTGTTGCTGTTGAGCATATGTTCTCTGGCAGTCATGATACCATATCACTTCATCATGCTAGCTTGCAGCTGGAGACTATTCAAATTCTTATGCTCCTCAAGATGCATTTGTGCCACATCCAACTTTCATTAGATTCAGCTTGATGTAAATTACATGAATGACACATATTATTGCTTCTCTTTAGTGTTTTAGATCCCGTACTTATACCCGTACCGTGCCGTGGTCATGTTAGCAACTACCTTACGCTGACGGTATACGGCTATTCCGTTGCCGTCTTAAGACCGTACTTATACGGCCGTATGCCGTATACGGTACGGTGTACAGCCCTAGAACGGAAGGGGACTCTACAGTAAGGTGGCGGCGTGAGGATGTCATAAATATATCAGGTGCTACCCAATCCTCTAAAAGCTATGAAAATTTTATAAGATGGCGAATCTGACCGGTATGTACGCAGTATATGTCAGAGAGTGCTTCTGAGAGCCACATCAATAACAGCTTCTTGCGTCAGTTCCTTTGGAACAGGTCATGTGTGCAACCACATTTGTCAGCCCGCATTACGAGATTCCACATGGTGCGAAGCCGAACGAACTATATCGGAACTTGGATATCCCCGGTCCATTATTATTACCCCCCCAAGTTTCCGCAATCGGCGTCTAGCAAGATACCAATCGCTATTATTTGAGTTACTTCTCAGTAGCCGAACTTTTTTTGACCACTTGATATGATTTCCGGAATCACATCTTAACCTCTGAGATATCTCAGCTGGAGGTACATATTGGAGACCCACTTCTTTCTCCATTTGAGTTCGACGTCGGTGTCAGCCAAGTGCCAGCCATCTCAATTGTTTTAAGAATTATACAAAATGAAACATCAATTACGGTATTCTGCTTCCGGGGGATATCCATACAATTAGGAACCAGAGAACAGTTTCAGGCTAAAATGTAATTGGTAGTAAGAGAAGCGTCAGGAGATAGGGATAAGATTTACAATAGTAAGTATTGTGTCCTGGTTAAAGGGAAGGGATACAGGATTTTGGACTTTCACACTGTACGTACTGACATTGGCGAATGCGTAAATGTCTCGGGATGGTCATGGCATTTTCCTCAATTACATAAACGTGAACTCCTAAAGGATACCACAACGACAGGCAACGACTACTGGAAAACTAGCAGGTGATGTCCCACGTACGGAGAATCTGCACATCCCAGGTGGGCAGCGGTACGAAGCATCTCGACCTGTCAACTACAATTGTATGACACTGCGGGAACTTGATACATCTGCACTGATCAGAAGATTAGAGCCCAACGGAAGGTTAGTATTTTTGCGCCGATCACGTCCATATGTTATCACCATAGAGATACTTTCCCCAGGCTCTCTCGCGACCCCCACTTCACTTATTCTTTCCATACTTTCTGTCATATGCTATGTTTCTTTCACGCTATCACCACTCTTAGGCTGAAATAACACTAAGATGTTTTACGCTCCCAGCCACTGTAGGCCGTCAGTAGCGGAGGCTTCACGCACTGATAATTTACGCACCGAAGTTGCCGCCTTTAAAATATCTTAAGGTTCAACTATTTATCGCGTATCATGGATCTTCTATTCGGCAGGGGTTCTGTGTGTGCTGATGAAAATGAGATTCAACTCGACTCAAGGTTTGGATTTTTCAACATATCCTTCCTCTGGTTTTATACATTTACTATATCTTAGGGTCCCGGAACTCAATTATACTAACGAATATAAAAGATAGATGGGCCTGATTTATTCACCTATGCATACCTTGCTATTTCTGTGACGAGACCAAACTTGGACAGAGTCATTCGGACTTCCGTTCCTTCACATACTTACACTTCGATCACAAGAAGCCGACAGACAGCCGATGTGTGTTAAAATCACCGGAGAAGATAGCTGACAAGCAGAATCCTCTTCCTAACCACACGTATCTTTGTTCACCAGTGCAATCTGACAAAAGTTTTGTATCCACAGATGTCTCTCGAGGCACAGATATCGTCAACCAATCTCAACTTCGAGTCTGGGCCTGTTATGCCTTCGGAGCCTCTACAGCTCAAGGACGTGCTTATTGCGGACGTCTATTGGCAACTCGGCACGGAATACTCGCAAAGAATCTTCGCATACGCGATGGATGGTGATGTGGATGAAGGTGAAATGTATCCTATCACATGGGGACAGCTTGTCAGCGACGCATTCCATGTATCAGAATATCTGAAAGAACAAATTTCTACGGCAGATTGCTCTATGGTGGCTATCCTGGCGAATAGTAACTATGAGTACTACCTTCACATGGTAGCGAGTTGGTTCAATGGATGGGGGGTGAGCACAAGCTTTTGAAAATGGAAGACGACAACTAAAAGTTTATCCAGATCTTGCTTCTTTCCACGCGCAATAGTTTATCTGGATTGCTCAGCTTGTGTACCACTGTCGATGTCTCGGCTGTCATTGTGGACCAGACTCACCGTGACATAGGAATGTTACTTAAAGACAATCTAAACAGTGCCACCATTATTTCCATGAAAGAACGGAACATATTATCTATCTACGATTGGAAAATTCCCGCATACACACCACGCTCGAAACCTCCTTCAGATGCCGAGTTGGACACAGTCGCTATATATATTCATAGCAGCGGATCGAAAGGTATCGTATCTCATAATACTTCATCTTCCCGATTCTCACATTTGGATAGGTCATCCGAAACCTATCCCATGTACACACAGACGTTTTCTTCTGGATTTGGATATGCATCCGGGAGCTGGCTATGCAGGTTCGACTGTATATACCCCTCTGCCGCTTTTCCACGTGAGCAACAGTCATTTGACAAAGTAACGCAATGTCATTATTTACTAACACTAAACACAGGGAATGGGCGTATATTCGTTTACGCGTTGGCCCATGAGTTCTGGAATAACACCGGTCTTCGTCGATATGAAGCATACACTCAATGGTCTCTCTGTTGCTGGGCACCTCAAACGACTTCATACCCCCCTTGCATTCCTTCCACCAATAATTCTTGAAGAAATCATTGATCTCGGGGATGTAGAGATAGAACAACTGAAAAGATGTAAACGGATTCTATATTCAGGCGCTCCAATTTCGCAGAAAGCTGCGGAAACTCTAGTCGATCGTGGTGTCAAATTGGTGAATGCATATGGCTCGTGAGTATTTAAGTTAATCTTCCCAGATGAATATGTATAATTGTCGATTCAGGTCAGAAACGATGCTCTTAACTAAGTTAGATTTTTTAGGCGAAGACTGGCGGTATTGCTGCTTCATAGAAGGACATTATACGTTCAACTTTTTGCCTAATCCGGATAATCCAGAAGCAACTGCGAAAGAGTTAGTCGTCTCGGTGCGTGGGTTTTCCTCTCCATCATACGTTAATTAAATATGTCTGTCTAGCCGGGGCCAGGAGGCGCACCGTCGGTCTTGAATTGCAAGCAACCAGTTGGATATCGAACCAGTGATCTTTGGGAGCCACATCCGATAAAAGAAGGTGCGTCAGGATAATTTTAAAGCTGTATTCTTCATCTCACCATTTCTAGGTTTATGGAAGTATTATGGGCGCAAAGATCACGTCGTGAGCTTCCGCCACCTCTACTTCATGCAAAATGAAATAATGGTTATTCTGTGCAGGTTGTTCTAAGCAATGGCGAAAAAACTGACAGCGGCCAAATCGGTAAGCAAGCAAATATTTAATAACAATTTACATCTGAGAATGTATCAGAATCCTTGTTGCTCAGAGATCCTCTGATCAGCACTGTTATTGTATTCGGCGCCGGAAAATACTTCAATGGTGTTCTCCTGGGCCCCTCTTTGACCGGACTCTCTCTCGATAAAGAATCATATCTGGATGCCATTTGGCCCACGATAGAGCGCACAAATAGCATCGTTCCAACGCATTCGCGCCTTCTTCGCCAGATGGTCCTCGTCGCTGCTAAAGAGAAACCATTCCCATTGGCAGATAAAGGGACAGTCAAACAAAAGGAGACTTTGCTGCTGTATTCCCCCGAGATTAATCAGGCATACGAAAGCGCGGAATTGGGAAATCCCTCGAGCAGTGGGCCAGTCCCTGAAGTTTCCTCTCCTGGAGACGTTCTCCGCTATGTCCGCAAGGTCGTTACGAAAGTCACAGTGAAGGAAGTCAACGACAATGACGATCTATTTGATACCGGTAAATTGTAGCCTTTTACCACCGAAACATTCTCGTTGACAGCAGTGCATATGCAGGAATTGATTCTTTACATGCCCTCACGATACGCGCCGACTTGGTACCCATGTTTGCAAGTCTGGGGTCAAATATTCAAACGCTACCTCGCAATCTCGTCCACATTTATCCATCCATCAGCAAGATGTCCTCGTTCGCAATAAGCTTTTCACAAGGTATAGCTATCGATTCCGATGCCGAAGCTAAGAAGAAACGCATTGATTCATGCATCGAGCGGTTCACTCAAGAATGGCATTCGTCTCCTGGTAGCTCTGCAATTATTCTTACTGGTGGAACCGGAAATCTTGGCGCGCACCTGCTAGACTTACTCCTACAACGGGATAATATAAGCCACTTGTATTGCTTTCACCGCGCCTCGTCGGGCCCTCCTTTCGACCGACATATGGAAATATGCCAGCAGCGTGGGATTCAGAAATACTCGCTAGTTCGATACAAGAAGAAACTCCACTGCTTAGTTGTAGATATTTCTCTTCCGATGTTCGGTTTGGACTCGGTAGCTTTTGAAGAAGTGCGTGTTGCTTCATTCATTTACGCTCTTTCACGATTCACAGAAATCCGGTTTTTCAGCTACGATCTCGAGTGACGCACATCGTCCACACAGCCTGGGAACTCAACTTCAACTGGCCTCTAGAACGATTCGAGAGGACACACCTTACAGGAGTACGCCATCTCATAGATCTCGCCATGTCATCTACAAGAAAAACGCCACCTAATTTTGTCTTTATTTCCTCCATCGGCGCTGTCTCTAAATACCGCGGATCAGCATCTATCCCAGAGCAGCCTTTCGATGATCCCTCCGTGGCTGGTGACGAAGGTTACGCAGAATCGAAATACGTTGCTGAGAGAATCTTTGACTCTGCTTCCCAGCGCGGTCTCCGCGCGACTGTTATTCGTTCTGGACAATTATCTGGATCGACAATGAGTGGATATTGGACGCCATCAGAATATATGCCACGATTATTCCGTGCAAGTATGAAGCTAGGTAAAATGCCGAATGATCTTCCGGTGCGTATATATCTTTGCTGTACAATTATCAGACCTATAATAAACTCGCATGATTATAGGCGACTAAATGGCTCCCTGCAGATGTCGCGGCAGCCGGCGTCAGTGATTTGATTTTCCACGACACATCCACTTCACTCAAGTACTATCACCTCGAGAACCCTACTAGCACTCCCTGGAGCACCATTAATGATCTATTTGCTAAGGCTTGCGGGCTTCCACTCCAGTTCATTCCTATGAGCGAATGGCTCCGAGAGCTGGAAAAAGTCGCAGAAACAGAGTCCGGAATATCCGATGTCTCCGCGCTTTCTCTTCACGAGTTTTATTCCAACATGTCAGCGAACCAGGATACGTTCCCCAGTTTAAATTCTTCAAGTGCATGTTTAATATCTTCTGCGGTGAATTTTGGACAAATTACAGCCGAATTATTGCAGAAGTATGTGGAATGGAAGGCTTGATTCGGAGCTGGGACTTTGATTAGCTCTTTCTATTGATTTCTATGGGTGGTTTTTCCAGCGAGAAAATAGGAACAAAGTGTCAATCAGCGTAAAAACAGACTAATAGTGTATTATAGTAGACTATCCATGGGAACAAAGAAGTCTACATAGGATCATCAGTAAGGTAATAACTAAAGGTAACAAGGTAAAGTAGTACTAGAGTTGCACCAGTTCGGTAATCTATATAATCTCCATACATTAGGTGATTTTCGGATGAATTTGTGGGTGTTGGTGGTCATATTTGATAACCTCATGATGTACAGGACTTCGAGGATGTCCTCTCGGTAATCCCCACCAGCCAATCAGATCCTATCTTTCACCTGTTTGAAATGAAATTTAAAGGTAAATCTGTTATTAATACCCCATTGTCCATTACCTTTAGAAAATACATTTTTTTTAATACAAAAAACCACCTTCTCATAAGCATTTGGTTTGAACCCGTTCGAACTTACTCATCTCTGCCAGAACCGTGAATTGGGCTTAGGGTTCAGTTCAGCAAAATCTCTGAACTTTGAATTGAACCGCTGGAGCTCAGCATCAATTCATCAAAGACCAAATGCAAGTTAGTATACAATGTTTGGGGTGGAAGGATGTAAATAAATGTAGCAAAAGATAATTTTCTTTCTTTCCTCCACCAGCTGCAGTATCAGCGTTCGTCCCTTGCCTGAGGAAGCATGCATTGCTGCCCCTAGACGGCGCCTCAGTTGAATCGAGGCAGATCACAGGAGCATCTTGGCCTTCGACACGCACAGTCTTGCTGCGCCTCAGAATGCATACCGCTGTATTAGGTGCCATTTAAATTTATATTCCACCATTTTCTTCACACATTAAGCCTTGATCTCAAATAATAACATCCTGTTGCTGTGACAGAATCCCTCATGGGGACTTGTCGTCGCTGGTCTTGTCGTCGAGATTGCACAGGCATCACTCAGTCGACGCGTTACTCACCGCGACTCGATGTGACTAGGCATCACCTCGTGAGCCGTAGCCGGAGTGAGCGCATGATAGCCAGACGACAAGCTATTTGAATACGCCTTTGGAGGTGTTGTGCGCAGGGCCAACTCCGTTAAGCTTTCTCGCGGTCGATGGTAGCACAATTAGGCCGCACAGTCGAGAGTAGTGAATGGTGAAGCAAACCTGTCGTGCCGGCGCGTGCTGCGAGCAAACGGGGTGCTGGCGTAGGTCGTGGTAAGGGACTTTGGGAGGTGGAACTCGGCGAGCATGCCGGCGACAAGGAGCCGCAGCTCGCAGCTAAGCAGAAGTGAGAGGGAGAAAATTAGAGGGGGGACCGATGGACACATAGGCAAGGAGATACACATACCGGCGCTGGAACCCTGCTGTAAACCCGTCCGCTAAATAAAATGTCACGAAAGGGCACCATACAAGTGTTGAGGTACGAAAGCTATGCCTTCACTGAGGGCCCAAGTAACAATTGAGGACGATGGCGAGCCTCACTGGCCGGATGGTAGAGCGTATAGGCGAAGGGCACGGGCAGCAAACCTTTTACACGGAAAGATGGGTAGTGGCATACAAAAAAGGAGGTGAGCGTCAATGAATGGCGAGGATACTTGGGATAGAATGCAGGCCAGACGATGAAATGAAGTAGGGGGGATTCATAAGCAAGCCAGGGAGGTACAGGAAAGGGAGCGAGGAGGGAGAGTGCACAGTATCAGAGTCTTCAAGCAACGCAGCTGGGATATTAGCGAGTCGACTGAGGACCTAATCGCCAATGCGCCGCCATTTATATACTTGGGAGAGGAAACAGCAATTAACAAGCGTCCTGCGCATACCACGTGGCCCGGGTCGGAGGACGTCGCCCGCCTTCCGCTACTATCATGACCGATCCCTGCACGCTCTGCTCGAGCAACTGCAAATGGTGCAATCCACCGCAACGGACGGCAATGACGTGAGTGCACAGCACCTGCATGTGTTATCAAAGAGCCTGACATCGCCTCTTACATCTACGTACAGATTTCTACTTGCACGCCCAAGGAGCTGCTGCAAGGTTATCTAGACGACGCGCCTGTACCGAATGACTGCCATGGGTTGGATGAAGTATAACGACATTTCGGGGCTTTGAAGCTGTCAAAGAAAGTATCAGCCACTAGTGCAGATGGGGGAGAGGGTATCGAGGACGAGGATGATGAATTTCAGAAAGTACTCCTCCGATACACTTAGGTCAGTATCGGCTCCTACTCCTCTAACCATCTCATCTGATACGTGATAGACACAGGTACTTGCGGCATGGATCGATCGGAACATACGATACCTTTCCTGCGAATACCGCCCTGTTCGATACTTCATCGCTTTAGCGGACAAATGGTCGTTTTCCAACAATAACAACAACGACCACGAACAACATCCGCACCTAATTTCAGGTTGAACCCGATGTAAAGTCTTGAGCGATAGACGGATAACAGCATCTGGGATGGCATCGACACCGATAGCTCGGATATCATCTACTCCTTAATCCAGAGTGTATTCTCTGTACGAACCCCCCTCTTTCCAAACACCCCTTATACTCCATCCAACGGGACCACCAACGGTCGAAAATGGCATTGGCAGCTTTAGCCTTGGTCTCACCACAGTTTTATCCAAGTTTCACTATCTTCGAAGCGATGTTCCAGGCCCTCTGCAGCACCAATGATGCTGGCCTCAGCGACAGCAACGTGGACAGGAGGGCCAGGCCAGGACATACATCACCCGCATTACCAATTGTCTCCCGTCCACCTGCTTCGGCATACTGTATCTCGCCTGCCGTCTTCATCAAAGTTCGGGTCAATGGTATTTACACTCTGCCCACCGCCACGGGTTCCGACTTCAATTACTACCTTCAGTACCTCTTCCCCACACCCACTCCTAGAAACGCGCGATGCAGTCCGTCAGTGGTGATTACTTTCCATCTGTCGCCATCTTTCGCTACTAACTTGGCCCTTGTATCAGACGAAGTCGCGTCCTCCTGCTCCTCGCAACGAACCTCTCCTGCGCACTGGGGCAGGTAGATGAGTCAGCGAGTATTGGAAGCCTGGCTGCGTAGATGGAGATAGAAGAAGTGAAGAGAATGGCACGGAGCGCTCGATGACCCGGGTAGCCAAGTGCGTCAGTGTTTCATTTGCTATCGTGTTTCACTGACTAAAGTAGTGCTTTCTTATATTGATAGCATCCTTAAATCCGCGAGCAGCTCCCCGCGCATCTTTCCCTGCCGCTGCCCCAGAGGATGCGGCTCACTCATGGATCTAGCTCGTCTATCTAGATAATCGGCGCCATGAAACCTGGTAGACATCAACATCTGCTGTGTCGATTACACCCCCTCCCAACATCTGCCACATCATCAATCCACAGCACACGTGTGATGAAGCTTGCTCTATGTATGCCGCCACATTGTAGGCGTCTATGTTATTCAGTTTTCACTTTCCTTTTACCAATAAGATTCGGCCTTTCTTAGATCTCCGGAATCACAGCCGCTGCCTCGTCACAAAAACGCTCCCCGCTCCTCCGTCCGTAATGCTTACCGCTAGCATTGAAGACTTAGGATCCTAGAGATGGCACTTGTCTATCCTTTACGCGCTTTTAGCCCTTCTCCAAAGCCAAGTTGCGGTTTGATGGCGAGATTCAGCTGCTGGGATGTGTAGAGCAGATAGCTCGTGCATGTTGGATCACTGTCTGGACATCCTCTCAACACCTCTCATTCAATCTTCTCGCCACGTCATCACTCCAGAATTGATCTCGCTTGGACTATTGATCAGAGCATAGATCGCGAGCAGCGTTCCTTCCCCAGCAGGGATTTGAGCTGATTTGTAGCATTTCATTGGGAGGCCGGACGAGGAGAATAGTGCGATACGGAGGACAGCACACGAATCCCGTATGTATTTTTACGTTTTGCTTGTTACCTCACACCATTGACTTCTGTGAATTTCGTTGTCAGATATACCCCAACGGCCTGTGCCACTATTTCTCGCTCTACACTTTCGCAGGTCCTAGACTACGTAGGCCCGGAATATCATTCCGCCGCCGCCATTCGATCAGCCCCTGCTGCCCTAACTCAAGACGTGAGCCGTCTGTTGCCATCGCCATTTGTTTGTTCGTATCTTGCTAAAGCCTTACTTCGTAAGCTGACAATGCACTAAGCGTCATCCTCGCGGCCACTGGCCCCTAGTTACCCAAAACTGATCCATGAAGGGGTGTAGCCTAATGCTGTCTCTTAAAAGTCTTCCAGGAAACTCACTCTTCTATTACTCTTGCTCTACCAGTCTTGAAGCTTCATTCCTCGCATCAAATTTCAATAACTATCAAGCACAAGACCCAATGTATTACCAGTATTTTAGTCGAATGTTAGACGGAGCACGTCATCTGACAATTAGGCTCTGTCACTTTGTCAATGATAGAAAGGGTATGTCGATTGATAGCTGGAATATATCCATCTGTCCATGATAGATACTGAGGTAGTAAGTAGGGAGTCGAGACGTATGTCCTTGAGCAATTATAGGAACGGTGTCGCCGTTGATAGATGTCGCCGATACATAATTTGGTGAGTAGGAATATAACAAAATACATTGATTGGTGCGTAGCTCAAGCCTCCGTTCGGTTAAATTTTCGTCACCGTCCAAAATATGCGCAGGTTAAAATATGTCGGGTTTACGTTTGGCACATATATGCGCCAAATGCTCAGGTCTATCGAGATTAGTTTCGAAGTTCAAGAATTTTAAATGCATTGTTCCGCTGAAAGCAAGAAATCACTGACCAATAGGCGCGTGGCGTATGAAAATATGTCAAGAGCCATCCGTTCCGTATCCTCTGAAATGACAGAACAGATCGGCTTCAGAAACAATAATGATAAGGGTGTTAAAGTTTGTTACCTTTCGACATTGTATCAAAATAATGATGCGTCGGTCTCGCCGTCGATGATCGACAAATTCAATCCCTGATTGACCAGGTCCCGAAAACGCTCTGCTATCTCTTTAGACACCTCGAATTCATTGCGCACTTTGATCAACACCGATTGAAGTTGAGCGACATGTTTTTTATCCCCCTCGGATCGCATGGAGTCGGTCCATCGTCGTGTTAGGACGTCCTCGAGGAAGACATCCTCGCATGAAATGTACCCATCGTATTCAAAGTTCTGTAAGTTGGGTAGGATCGGTTTTTCCGAATCCAGGAGGTGTGGATGGATGATGCAAGGAATCTCGGGGGCGAATGGTTCGCCCGAAATGATAAGATAAAGATTGACGAGGGTCGGGAGTGCCACGAGGCACTGGCAGAGATAGTGAGCGGGAAAGATTTCTGCCGAGAGCGCGAGGCTTTGCAATGGAAATGCGGATCGAGAAACGAGTCCAACGAGCTCCTCGAATGGCAACCTTTCTGGGTGAGAGGACTGGATGGGTCCACGGTCTGGTGGGGTGGAGAGTTCTAGAGCCCGTAGATTAGGGAGCGTGATTGACAGTAGGGGTCCCATATCCGGCGCTGCTGTAGTTTCGATTATCAACGTTTTGAGCTTCGGATGGATGGTTATATCTTGAGACGGCTCTAGCTCAAGCTCTTCATCAGGGCCGTAGATCGACTCGAAATAGCATATTTCAAGATTGGGGCACCTATTTAAAACTTGCCTGCACTCCACGAACGATATCCGGGCTTGGAAGTAGGTTAATTGACTCCAAGGCAAAGTGATGTCGGGAAGATATAGAAGGCTTAACGCGACCTTCTGGAGTTTCGGGGCGTGTTGGAACATGTCCAGTAGATCGCGAGAAATGTAGCCATTTTCGGGAGGGCTCATCCACAAAGCTTCAAGTTCAGGCAGATGACTTTTGACCCGGCGAAGAGTTTTTATGAACGTTTTGTTATCTAACACGCGGAGGTCGATGTGCCGCCACTGCGCCGAATACTTGACAAGAAGACGCAGTAAGGAGGTCGGTGGATTAGTTTCCCACCCGTCCACTTCACGCTTGTTGACATCGAGTACAATGCTCAGTGGGCAGCCTCTTGCTCGCAACAGCCAATCCTTCAACAATTCGGCCTGCGTCCTGTAACTTTCCCGAGACAGGACCAGAAAGATAGTGCTCCATAAGCGAGGAATGGACCATGCGATATCCCTCCATTCTCTGCATATAGTCCCGAAAAAAAGCGGATTCAAGCGCTTGCGAAAGCCGAGGTCACCATCTCTGGGATAGGATGCAGCGATGAATATCTCGGAGATGAGTTCTACGGGAAGGGTTGAGAGTAAGGAAGGACCATGTACAGAGTGCATCGACGCTAGCAATTTCTCGACCTCGTTCAACATCTGGAACGAGCAGCGGATGCCGATGGAGGTCTGGGAAGAAATGCTGGCTATGGGGTGGCAGTGACTCCGCCGCCTTTTAGCCTTCTGCGCCCCCGAAGTTTTATGCTTCTGCTACATTCTGTGCCCATCGAGAATCACCAAATAGCTTCAAACATTGTCTCGCTCTTCTCTGTTAAAACAGCGGCTCAGATCTTAGCAAGGTTGCCCTCTATTTATTCTTGCCAGTGGTCGTGTATTCTTTGCTCCGTGCATTGAAAAGAAAGACCAACTCCAAGAGGGGAAGACAGCTGAATCCCACGTCTCGATTGATGGCACCGCCCTAACAATGCGTCGTACGACTCAACGGCTTCTATTTTACTTACATTCATAGATTCTACTAGTAATGCTCGGCCCTGTATCGTTTCTTCTGATACCGGAACTTGTGGTGATCCCTGAGTGGAGGCCAAAGGATATAGGCGCAGCGCATCTAGCATTGAACCTAAGAAATCAAGGATAGGGAGGGCGCGGCTGCCACTACGAGACACGCGCATTTCCAAGGACCGCGTAGGATGAATAAAAACAACAAAGCGCTCCCGTACGACTATATCTCACAGCCAGCTGTTATAGAGAAATGCCACTCCATCTCAGGTTTTCAGACATCCAATAATCAGGCAGGACCACGCTGTGGTAATAACATCATTAACAAAGCGTTCGATGACAACACCAGGCCGATAACCGGAAGCCGTAGTATTCGACATTCAGATTCGAGTGTTCCGATGTATCTGGTAGTAAATATGGTGAATACCCGGGATCGTACGAAAGTTCGCGACGGACGAATGGGAGCCAGCGTAAAGCAAGAGTCCAGAAGCACGGTAATTGGAAAGGAAATGGAGATCGGTTGTGCCGACGAACAATATGGAAGGAGAGTAAGCGCAATATATGAGGGCAGATAGACTTGCACGATAGGACACAACAATGACTACCCATAGGCGCTGGACGCTCATCTGGAGGTGCTTGGGGCTTCACGCCCCTGGCACCGTGTTACAGTAGGCGACAAAACTCTCCATTGCGATAGAAGCGCGCAGGGAGAAACGACATCAGGTCCATAATAAAAACGGCATGGCTGAATACACGAATGTCGACGCTTGCACGACTAAAATGGGCGAGGCAGAATGAGTGCCTATAGCTCGATGCCATTCTGCAAGTAGGCATTTCTGGGCATTTACTGGTCTTTGATGAGGCACCGCAGGTGGAGCATGATGATCAACATTTGTGCAAGATCAGGTTATGATCAGATGCATCGTTTACAATGCATCTAGTGGCACCGAGAGCGCCACCTCCACATTTCACGAGGTGCCGGTACTTCAGGTGCTAACACCATCAGACAGAGCGTGCAATCTGTCAACTGCTCACGACAGCACTATCCAATACTGCCGAATGAATTCGTCTACTACGTCCAGTAATGCTGAGCGGACGCGAATCGGACTCCGAGACATGAAGTCTGAAAGCTGTTCCCATTGTTACTGACGTTGCAAGAACGCATGTGCAACCAAGAGGAGGAAGCACTGGTCGAGCTCGACTTCTTCTGAGAAAGGCTTCACACAGAGTCTCCTCTCATGAATGAGCTGTTCCTGAGGTCGCTGGAGGTATAAACGTACATACGCACGACGAGTTGGAATGGCGCCAACTTCATCTGAGAATATTGGTTGCGGCGAAAGTAAGATTATGCGAATGACAGGTATGGGGCACAGAAACTTAATCTGAGAACAGATTCGTCGTAGGAACAAAAAGTGGTCTCCGATGCTTGGCAAAGAGCGTTTCGGTTGTGTCTGACGCCATTCAGCGGATGAGAAATATCCTGCTCATGACCAGGGCTACGTATGCCACTCGAAACAGCAGCCATGAAATCGGGACCATCTTGGAGAGTCGGAGACTGACAGTAGGGTGGTGTCGAGAGCTATAGGTGACTTTAAGAGGTGAGATAGTGAAGCTGGTTTGGGCGCAAGAGCTCGCTATCAGCAACAACTGCAGAGCGCTAGGCGAAGCTTACCGAATAGTCATGATAACTTGGCATCGAGATTGGAAGAGCAATACTGCGGGCGTGGCTCTCAGGGACTGCTGCAGGGGATATGGAGCTCCGTGATGGCGTTACATCCAGACCTCCGGTGTGGATTACTATGGAAAAGCGTGCTTAACCACGAGCGAGGCTTCAGATATTTGGATACACACTGCAGGCTGATTGATGAATATGAACTCAGGTTCATGAACCTGCGTAAGCCTGCCTTCGAGTTCCCCAATGAATATCACGGCCATGCACTTCTGGGTTCGAGTCAAGTGAGATAGCGCTGACCTAAAGAGCACGTATTAAATGAAATACAAACTCTGTAGCTTACCATATTGACGGTGTCTTCAGAGAAAGAATCCTGGACGCAGGAAGGTCCACAGGGACGAACTGACGAAGTGAAGTACACCGCGGCGTCCCAGCGATTTGTATATAGCCCGTAATAATTTCATAAAGTGGCGGTAAAGGGAGAATATGGCAGCTCCAACATAGTTGCGACAAAGAAATGTTGGAATAATTAAGAGCTTGCCATGTTACCCGGATAGGAAAGGAGCAAGTGCCGGAGCGGTGCACTGCTCGTCTTACAGCTAATTGTTAAGCGATAGACCCACTTCACTAAAAAAAATAGCCCAGGACTTTTATTTATAGTGATGCCTGTACAAATAGATCCCACCCAAATCAGGCAGATTGTCCGGGGCATGTGATCGCGATAACACTGTCTTTGCTCCATGCATATGTTCCTTCTTTCTTCTCTTTGGTTGCTTCAAAATAGTTGACACTACATTACATTGCATATGAACACAATTTTAATGTTGATCTTTTGCACTAGGCTCTCCGTCACTGAAGGTAACCGCAATATGTGGTCTCCTTGCAATGGTTTCCATACTACGCACCCCAATGTTTGTGAAAATGCCAAGACATAATTGACAGTTCTTTTGAAAATCCCTGTTGCTTTCTGAATCTCGAGAGGGGTCATTGACGCAGACACTGCTACAAGCTACCATTTGACCTTTGGTAAGATATGTTGACAGTCATAGTTTAGGATAAGGGTGAGGGCACTGTTGTTTAAATTTAGAACAATGTTTGGATTTAGATTTAGAATTCTCAAGAGTATGATCACATGCACTGGACAATCTGCTTGATTTGGGTTAGATATATTTGTACAGGCATCACTATAAACAAAAATCCTGGGCTAATTTTTTTTTGGCAAAGTGGGTCTATTGATTAACAATTAGCTGTAATTATCATTATCCTCATGTATACATCATGCTGAATTGTGCCAGAGATAATCAGCTTAATATAACCTACAGAAATGTGAATTTGCATCTTACTTCTTTTTGTCCTACCATGAGCAGCAACCAGTTGAATGATTGCCACTGGTCCTGGTAATTCTTTCTTATTGATGTACAGTACTTTCTAAGCAACAGCTCCAACAAGACTACATGATGTCTTGCATGATTGGGGCTTCATCATTTATTGCTTCAACAGTCAGACATCATGAGTGCATTTGTTGAAGGCATAGGAACAAGCCACACAGACAAACAAAGGGAAGAACAAGGTACATTTTAATTTCAATATTTTGTCTAAACACTGATATAGATGATGGTGGCCATTTTTAGCATTGATAAACCACAAGGAAATGGCAGGAAAGCCAGAGCAAAATATATCACTTTCCATATGGGTTAATAGGAAAGGCCTTCTGATCCATCAAGTAAGTAAAATAAATTACTATTTAGCATGCAGAAGCACCTCATTGACTGTAGATATGTGACTGTTGACTTGTGGACATGTAGAGTATTGAATCCATCCCCTCCATGCATGCATCATGCCAAAGATTAATTTCAGGGACATTGCATCCTCTTCCAGTGTCACATCTTGGGTTCAAAATCTTTTTAAGTCTTTCAGTGCTGTAAGAGCATCACTCTGGGAGACATGTGTGTGTGAGTTGGCTCCTGTTGGGTTGTGATTTATCAGAGTGAGGTTAAATTTGGTGCATTTATATCCTTTCAGCAGATCTCATTCTGGAAGGTGTGCATTTGGGTGGGGAGAATTGTTTGATGATGATAAATGAAGGACTTCCTTGTCCTCCAATGCTCTGCCTTTTGCCTCTATGTCATCAATCTCATCAGGCCCATTTTCTTTGTTTCTTTTTTCCATAGAATCTGGATTTCCATTGCTGCTGTTGCTCATGATGTTCAAATCATTGCTACCATATTCTTTAGCACCATCAATTTCTTTAGTATTAGTGACAATAGGCCACTCAAAGTAGAATGACTCTATCTGAGTTGGAGGTACAGTAGCAAGTGTTCCCTTCTCAATTGCAACCTGGAATTTAGTTTGATTAGGATGACCACCAGCCATTGTGGAAACATTGCCTTGCTCAATAGCTAGAGTGTTGGGTTAGTCTTGAGTACATCTTCATTTGTCCCAATTTCCATCTGTAATATTATTTAGAATTTAAATCAAAAATTTATAATATGATTTAAGATGTACAATCTCATTATCTAATCATTTCAATCTGATAAATCTGAGTCTCATGTAGTGGATTTTTGATGTTTGCCTGATAAAGTCTCTTGCAGCCTGCTAATATGCTTTAAATGCTGTAAAGGATTTCTGCTTCCAGGACATGGCTGACAGTGAGAGAGGATGTGTCAGGGTTCACTATATTCCTGGAATATATTTGGCCCATGGAATATATTTTATCCATAGAATGTTCTAGAACAT
>JASFDF010000511.1:0-17059 GCA_036937115.1 Nidularia sp. FH-822889 | reverse complement strand
TTTCACTGCCTGGGTATTTGTACTGGAGGGAAGTGAACGCACAATAAATCGCTAGCCATTTGTCCCTCTCTTCGTTATACTTATTTCTCACCTTTCGTCCTTCGTTTTTTGCCTGGTGCTAGTCATGTATCCAGAACTAGCTCCGATTGCATTCATTTCAGCGTTCTCACTTATCCTCCCGCTACCATGGCATTGGCGAGCAGATAGTGTAGCAACTCTTGCGATCATGTTTTGGATGTTCACACTGAATCTCATCTATGCCATCGATGCTATTATATGGTCTGGAAATGTTGACGTTGTTGCCTCTGTCTGGTGTGACATTTGTAAGCTTCTGCTCTTCTATCAATATGCCCTTCGTTGACACTGTCTATCCGTCTTTCAGCTACGAAATTAATCATAGGCGGTACCGTTGGCCCTCCCGCCGGCTGTTTATGCATCTGCATCCGCCTTCTACAAGTTTCAGCAGCCGCACAAGGTCCAAAGTTGTGGCACTTGGATGTACGGCGCAGGCAGATCCTTGAATATTGCATGTGTTATCTCCTGCCCGTATTTATTATGGCACTCCGTAAGATCTCAGTTTTATGCTCCTGAGTCAACTATCGTCTCAATGAATAATTAGACTATATCGTTCAAGGACATCGATTCGATGTATACGAGGATTATGGTTGCCGTGCTGCTATATATTTTTCCGTGCCCGCGATCTTTCTTCTCTGGGTTCCAGGACTAGCTTTGTCGGTAGCAGCGCTACTATGTGCCAGTACGCCATTTTTATACGCGTTTTCTAGTTGCTAAATGCTGAGCTCCGAAAAACATCTTTCTTTTGCTTAGTTCCTGCCTTGATAAACCTAACTAGGAGCTACCAGTCAATTGCGTCGACCCTCGCAAATACCACTGGCAGTAACTTCACATTCTCGCACTATACGCGACTCATGATCATGTCAGTCATTCTCATGACTTGGAATACTGCAGCTACATCATACACCCTCGGAGCGAGCTTGGCAACAACAAAGCTTCGACCTTGGACAAACTTCGCGGATGTCCATTCGAACTTTTCCCGTGTGGCTCAAGTTCCGCTCTTGATCGTTCCCAAGAGCTATATCTCCAACTTGTATGTTTCGTGGTGGATTGTTCCCATATCCACCTTCGTCTTCGTCAGCGTCTTTGCTTTCGGAAAAGAAGCCGTGGAAGAATATAAGAAAGTCTTCTCATGGATCCGCTGCCACATCCTCCCCTCCTGGGTTACCAAACACATCCACAGACCCAATGGTTTCCATACCCTGCAGTACGTCACTTTTTTTTTTTCCTGCACGCAATTATTGACCTGTTTCTAGGACCCAAAGCCTGGCTACCGGGTCTCGCACACTTGCAAGCATTACTCAAGAAACCATTTGCGATGCCGATAGTTATACAAAGTCAATGAACTTAGATACGTCTGCTTTTTCTCGGACTGATATCCCTTCCAGTAAATTAGAAGGCGACGTTAATAATGTTTGATCATTAATGTATGGTGTAGTCGAACTTTAATCATTTAGTTAATACTTATTCTTTTATATATTCATAAGAGAGATGATCGTGCCAAGGGCTTCATTTCATCTTCCAAAAAGGATATAATCTCTTCGCTTCTTGTTAGATCAATCTCGATTCATCTGAGAAATAGGTATCACTTCAGGAAGAGCGAATGGCTTAAATGAACAAGTAGCTCCTCAGCAAAAAAAAAAAAAAGACTGGCGCAGGTCTCGAACCTACAATCTCTTGATTACAATTCTTGGATAAATTCTATCTTACTCAGATGCGATGCCATTTCGCCACTCGGCTTATGAAGTCGCCGGGTAGTCCTGCATCATCCACAATGTCTGGCAGCACGCATTCGTGTGGTCAATGCTTCGCTTCAGTTCGCATGGAAGGGGGTTATCCCTATTGTTTAAGAAGTAGCTAAAGGCGGACATCCGGGGGCCGCTCTCCTCTAACTTTTCCTTTGCTTCTGGGCGAATATTCACTAAAACGAGTGGAAACAGGCAGAGACAACTGGCGCGGATATCCTGCGAGAAGGAAGATGCCCACAGACGTTCGCATTTAAATTATGAGACAGCCAATTGCTTTTGGTAACAAGGGCCAGAAGAGGAAGAACTCGTCCACGAGACCGAAAATGTCTGGGCTATACCTGATGGCAGCATCCCTATCTGTTGGGAACATGTTGAATTGAGATAGAACATAGGCAGAACCAGTTTAGTGTCGTTGCGATAGATATTAATACGAAGGGAAGATAGCGGGGATGGGGATTGGGTTGGAAGCATACCGAGCCCTAAATGTAGTATATGGCAAGGCCAGTATATTCAGATAGCTGAAGAATTTATGTTCAGGAATCTAATCAAAGGATCGATTCAAGAACAACGAAGCCTAGACCTCATTACTGATACTGCACTATAACCAGAAGCTCTTACGGCATAAAGCATTCGAGAGCGAATAGCGCCTTCAGGAACGGAATATATATGCGAGTAACATTGAAGCAGAGGATTGTCCACACCTGTCTTCCTAAAGCTCGATCCCTGCTCGTCCTGAGCTCCCATCGTTCTTCGCCTGATTTCTCAGATGGTGTTCATCTGTCGTAGTCTTTAAAAACAGTGACAATTCCAAGTATAAAAACAATGCGCCTAGTCGTTCTTGCATGATAAGAAGCACTGTTCCTTGACCAAAGTCCAGAGATATAGATCCCTCATGAGGTTTCCAGGAGTAAACCAGCAAGTCCACAGCAGTCCTCGTCCTTTACGCAAATCGTCTTAGGTCGCCGGCTAAGTCCATCAGATGAAAAGAAAACAAGGGGTCATGTAGGGAATTCGTTGTTGGAAGCGGGTCACAGCAAGGCGATGGTGATGTTGTGGGCAGAGCTGAGTGGGATGGGTGTCATGTCTCCAACCGACTTTCTCCGGCTTCTGAAATAAATATGTGTAAACATAAGTTTGAGAGGCGAGCCGTGGGGGCAGATGGGATCTTGTCCTCCAACGAAAACCTTTAGTGCAATATAAAGATTTTTTATTGTATTTCGTTATTAGGTACAACATGCAGGCATGATATGAAATACATTTAGTTTGTGCGTAGTAATTTGTTAGTAAGTGATAAGCCGCATTGCAAGAAACGAAGAAAGGAAACTAATAATGACATGGATATGCTGCGTGCAAAGGAGTGTGGGGGGCAAGCGTATTAATGCTGATGCTGATGATGATGATGAGAAGGGAAAATAATGATACTGCGCTGGGCAGTAAACGAGGGATCGTGTGTGTAGAGAGGTCGTAGGAGAGGTCGAGGGCTCCAGGGCAATAATGAAGTAGACATGAGAGGATGCTGGGATATCTAAGGGATGGACATAGGCCGCTTGGGCGGGGTGCCGACGGACGGGGAGTACAGCGTCAGCGTCGCGGTGGTGGGCGTGTGGGCCTCTAGCGAGTACTCGTCGGACTCGGTGATGGTAGAGGGATAGTGCTCCGCAGAGAGGTCGCCTTTCTCGATGCTGGATGCGGACTGGAAGGAAGCAGTGGAGGAGGACATCTTGGGCGGACGGGGAACGAACACAGGGAGAGAACCATTCGTGCTCTTGAGCGGGATAACAGCGCCCTTCGCACCGCCAGAGAGGGCCTTCTGCGCACCGCCCAAGGGAGGAAGGAACTTCACACGCAGGGCAAGCCACGTATACCCCTTCCTGTAGTTCTTTATCGACTCCTGTGCAAAGCCGAAGAATGCAAAGAACACCAGGGCGCAGAATACCACCACCCAGCGGCTGAGTTCCATTGACACCACGGCCGCGCGGTTCATGCGCCACAGGATCGCGGGGATGTCTCCAATGACGTACCAGTTCGAGTGGATGTTCTCCCAGCTAATCCACGGCTGCAGCGGGGAGAGGGTCGCGGTGAGATACAAGCCGTACGCGTTGATCGGGGTGTTGAAGAGCAGTTCAACGGTCGCGAGGGCCATTAAACGGAAGTAGCGGTTCATGGTGAGTGAAGACGATGTGGTGGAGGTGAGGAATTGCGCGAATTGGGCGCGGCGCATCATGAAGGCGCGTAGGGTGAGGACGCAGTAGACAGCGGAGACGAGGGCGATGACGTTTGGCCAGATGAAGGAGAGGGGGTAGGCGGCGGGCGTGTTGACGCTGGTGGGGTAGCAGCCGATGCCTTCATAGATGTCGTACCGGTGGCCTTGAACGATGAACTCTGTGACTGGGTGAGCGGGAGGGGGGGAAGGGAAGGGAGGGATGCCTTACGGAGGATCATTTGGAGGGCGGGAATGCCAAGGCCGATGGCAAGGTCGACCATGACGGCGCGGCGTTTCTGGGGGAGGTATTAGAATGGTGGGAGGAATGGTGAAAGGGAGAAGAGACGTACGTGAGCTTGGGTGAGAGTGACGCTAGTGCAGGTCGCGATCTTGTACAGGCGGCGATTGATGCACAGAGAAGCAGCGGGGATCGCAACAGCAATGCCTACAATGAGGCGGGACGCTACAAGACATACGGCATCAGCATACGAAACCCCCGCATAAAAAACGCGCGAAAGAGCACTCACAGATATCGCACCACACTGGCGCCCAGTCAATGGCATTATCGCGCCATACAATCGAGTTGATAAACTGATTGAGGCATGCGATGGCCGTCCAGACCATGAAGAGGCAGGTGCCTGAGTTCCATGCCTGGAGATGCCACGGCAGCGGGATAAGGACCAGCACGAAGCTGATGAACGCGAAGATGGGATAGAGAGGATACGTCGGGTCACTGATGGTCATGGTGCGTTCTAAGTTGGGGGTGGTAACGGTAAAGGAGCGGGTAGTTGTGGAGGAAGGGAACCAAGCGAGCGACTGAGCGGGAAGTCCTTCGCCATCGCTGCGTGCCCTTTGTATATGTCTCTCGGACAATGGGGGTTCGACAATGCAGGCGCGGAGTTCTCATTGCGATGAAGATGCGCAAGAGCGGCTGCGATTACGTAATGGACAATGAAGTTCCCGCGCGTCCAAATAAGGCACAAATATGTTGTGCCGCGCTGGCACGGTGGCCCAGCTCAGACGATATCGTCCTCCTTGTGGCCCACGACAATGTGTTTTCCATGAAGAATGATCTCAACAAGACGATCCAGCGGCCCCTGCCTCATGGCACAGGCGGTGAAGAAGTCAACGCGTGAGATCATTTGATATTTTCGATGGCTCCGTAGTAATTTGGGCATCACTCGAGCTGGACTGCCAAAGAGGACAATGGGTAGTTTCTACCATTATGCTCAAATATTTGCCATGCGGCCGACTATGGAGACTATAAAGGTTGGGCACCCTGAAGAGACTTTCCGCCATTGCACTGAAGCATTCTCCTTCGTACAGCCAATCCGCCCTACGCACCTTTTTTGCGCTACTAGCTCTTACACTGCTTCCTAAGCTCTAAATCATCTATCACCCCCAAATTATCCACCAAACCTCTCCCGCACCAATCTCAATGGACGCATTCACAGACATATTCTCCTTCGAGCCCATGCCTTCCGCTGGGAGCGAACCGTCCGACGTCCCAGTTGATGAGGACCGGTACCAAGCTGGATTTGGCGGATTCTGCGTAATCTCATGATTCTAGGAGTGCGTGCTTCATCTTCAAATTTATTTCAGTATTATACTTACCTTACCTTCTGTAGATACGTTCCTCTCTCGATCTATGCTCAGCCCACATTCTCTGTCCAATTTATCGTCGATTTATCGACCTTCCACTCCTTAACATTATACCACGGCGCATACTGTGTATTTGCCGGTTCGTTTATCTTATTTTCTCACCTTTCCCTTCATGCTGACGATAATCTCTCCTTTCAGGGCTTCGTTTTTATACTTCGGAATTTTTTCTATACATGACTCCATCATTATCTCTCAGAAGCATCCCTTGTATCGATAGCAATAGCTTATTCTGAATACAATTATTATGTAAATTAACTCGGACGTCGGGCGAGGATATAGCTTCAAGCCTTAGCAACCGTGCTACGAAGTTGAATGCCCTATTCGTATCAGCCATGGTGTTCGTCGTTGCTATATCATCGCATGTCGTTCCCTGTGTATATAGTTATAGTTATCCACCAGCCAGCGATTCGGCATCACCCAGTGATTCAGATTAATACATATTCCTTGATTTCAAACCCTCATGAAATCGCTCAACTATTGTTGCATAAATTGTACCTATATGTGTGTAACACATTTTATTACTAAACATAATCTGAGTTCGTGCTCGTTGAAGTTGCGAAATAGCACCTGGCCCGAATTTTTGGGCCCTTTGTGGATCTAAGGATTTCAAAGTTGATCCGATCAAAACAAATTTACTAGTCTCGCGATGTCACGAATCAGTGGTCTTTAGTTCGAATCTCCCGAAACATTAGCCTTTTTCTTTACATATAGATACACGAATGACCTCAATCATTTTTCAACATATACTTGAGATTGTTTAGCTTTAAGGGTTCATAATTTTTTTCACAAAAATGTGAGTTCTTACGTTATAATATGATGTTTCGAATTAGCTGTGCCCTTGAACACTGGATAGCTGTATGTGTGACGAAGTATGTTGCACCCTCAGTTCACAGATCTTTGTTGGTATTGTTGGAATAATGGGCGCTCGTTTGCGAGCGTTTCGCGATGCACTGCATTTCGCATATTTACATTTTCCTTTTAGTTTACATTTCTGTGGCCTTTCATTAAATATCCTATTTTGTATATTTATTTCAGATCTTACAGTATATAAGTAGTTTACAATTGTTGTATGTACTCATCCGTTTGCCTCTCGAGCTCACCGAGGTCAAACGTGAATCCACTGCTTTGTGATCGACTACGAGGCGTGTACTTTTATTTTAACAGGTATGTTAGTTAGTACACGCGTCAATCATCTGTATGACAGTCCTCAAAAATTCGATGGCTGTGCGAAAGCTGGGTTCGACTCAGACAGAGAGAGATTTTGTAAACATAATAGCATTTTTTTTCTGTTGCCATGCTTTAGTTCACACTTCTTCAGTCATTCTAAAGCTGAATTTGAATTTTTATTTCTCCTCAGAATGTAACCCGTCTACGGCAAGCTCTACATTAAACATGAATGTGTAGATAAGAATGACATTCACGTAAATGTCCGCAACTTAAGATCCTACGGTATGGTGCCCCGCTCGATGTTCATCGCCCTCTGGGAATAAAATCAAGATAACAATGACGAGAGTGATCGTATTATAAGCGGCCATGGATATGTACCCTCTACTCGCGTTCACAATAAATCGGATGAATTCCGATGACAATCTACTAGACAGATCCTATGCACCGAGATGCTGCACCAATCAATTTTCTTATCATCTCCAAAGCGATTTCCCACATTGAATGAGGAGAAAATAAAGAGAGTACCGATAAGGAAGACAATAGAAACTGTCCTCGAGGCTCACGTCCTGTCCTAGGCGTCGGGCATGCCGCCACAAGTGCCGAATTTGCTAAGCTCCGGCGCAATAATGAACTTCTAGAGATCAATGGAATTCAGCAGCATTCAATTGAAATTTTTTGCACCCCAAGGGCCTCAAAATACGACGGAGATGTCTTTGGAAATTTCTCCATGAGTTAGGATGTGAGTTGAGCGAATTTCGTGCCCAAGCTTCTTACTGGGACCATTGTTCGACAGAGCATTAAATTAGAACTTCGGGGCCATTGCATATTCCATTTCCAAGCCCAACTCCTGGAATGAAAATGCGTAGTTCTATAGTCTCTCGCGGTAATATGAGCCAGTTGAAAAGCAGGATAAGATGATGCAGAACTAGAGATACGGGAATATATGTCTCCACTATCGCTATAGTGCGTAATGGGTGATAACGAAAACCATAATATTGCGATAAACCGAACGCTAACACTCTGGGGCTACAAATAGTGGTTCTAATCGATACAGAGGTGAAATGAGGAAGAGGGTCAGACAAAGTTAAAATATTGCGTCTCCCTAGACCAGAACACGAACTAAGGAAAGAAAAATTAAACTGTAATAGTTAATGTCAGAGTAGGCCACAAAAAAGATGAGCGCCAACGTACGGAATGTGAGAGACCGCTAGGGTCCTAAAACATAGAAAATAATCCGTGAGTGAGGCAGGTGCAGAGCACAGTCTGCAAAAGAGGGTCAAAACATGAAGCAAGCTACGCAATTAAGAACATACCTCATGTAATAACACAGAAAGCATGGGACGTGCCGCCAGCGCCGTCCCGCTCGGAATCTACAAGCGGCTGGGCTTCTTCGATTGAAGTTCTCGAGGAACATGTTATGGAGGCTTTGGCAGCGATATCGTCGTCGGCGAAGAGGGCGGGGAGCGCTAAGAATGAATCCATCTGATTGATGTGAGGTGGAGGGATGGATATGGCAGTAGATTGGGATGGGAGTTGCAACTTTAGAGGTGCAAAGGCGCAAAGGCGCAAAGGCGCAAAAGTCACGGGGATAGCAAAAGCGTTGCCTCAATCCTTTGCTCTGGGGTCGAAACTTTATAGGATGCTACAAGCAAAGCGTCATTGTCGCAAGGGAGACAATGGTGTCAAACTCAAGATGTATCTTGAATGGGGCGCACACTTGGCACAAACAGCACACTATGGTCACTGCGGAAGTGGCGTAAAGCCATCAACCGGTAAACAATGTATATTACATTCCCCAGCGGCCCCAGGAATTAGCAACCAGAGATATTCTAAAACGAGGTGAGCTTGTAGGAGGAATGGTCACCACACCGTGCGACCATTGGTAACAATGTTGAAGCAAAGCGTGCGAACGCAATTTTCCACCATTGTGACAATCCAGCTTCATTGTGACACTCGCGTGACAACAATGCTCCCTACTCTGTGTTAAATTCGTCCGCTGGGAAAAACCATGAACAGACCCCAGCAGACTATAAAACGCTATTCCAATATCCACGACGATTTTTTCACTATTATGCAATTTTTTCAGTCTTCGCCAGCACTCATCTGTTGGGTTTTGATAATCCTGAGTAAGCGCAACATTTTCTATGGACATTATTGATACGCGATCCGACTATGCGTCTCTTTTGGTAGCTTTCCTCGCCTGCCCAATCTTATCATATCCAGTGACAAACAGCGTATTTAATTTTGTTACACTCAGTGGATCATCATCATTGATACCCATCATTGAAGTGAGTGCTCTTGCTAGTGCCTCTGAATATGTTTCGCTGCTTATCTGTTCTTACTAATCACAGCCTATTGGTCCTGAGCATTCGCCGTTTATACCTCGCCACTCTATTCGCGAGGTCCCGAGTCCTTATGGCATGCAACCGTCAAGCTCGGTGAGAGACGTGCCTTATCCTATGACTAGCATTAGCATGTTTTTTATGTCGTTTTGCGTTGTTACTGGATTACTCGGCATCTGGAAGGGGCTCAATACGATAATTTATCAGCAGCAGATTAATCAATAAAAAATTCAATAATTCACACATGTACTGAGTATATGCTATAATACGTGTCAGATTAAAAACCATGGGAATAAGACAATGCAGAAATTCAAGGATTAAACAAAATCGAAATGTCAAATAGTCGTACAGAGTAGTACATGGTATTAAACAACCTATGTTTAAATAGGCGAAACCTGGATATGTTCTGAGGAATAATGAGAATCGAAAAGGTTATAATGAATGAGCGTATTGAGCTAGGGAAAACGGACGCTTTCATAACTTAATATTACAAAGTAATACACGGCATTAAGAGACTTAGGTATGAATAGGCGAAATGCGGGTATGTTCTGGGCAATAATTATAATCGAAAAGATTATCATGAATGGGCATGGCGAGCTATCGAAATATCTGAAGTTGGCCGCGATAAAAATGTATCATAATGAATTACTCACTGCTGCCAGGCACAGGCGCAAATGATGACGAAATAATAATATGGAGAGGCATCGTTTAACTAAAAATAATATAGGTAAGATGGCAAGAATTGTGAAGAAGATGGCGACCTACACGACGGTACACCATGTCGGTGCTCGGTATTGCGAGTCTTCGTCAAGGGGAACGCCGTCTGGGCCACGGTCAGGTTCGAGGCTAGACAGATAACCGATAACAAGTTCAGGGAATATGGTGGTGAACGCATCCATTGATGTAGGACGAATAGATTCGGGGGACGAGGGAAGATATCTTGCTGCGAGTTGGTAGAGTGTGTATCGCGGAGTGCGGTAATGGGAGAGATGGGACGAACGAAAATATTTCCAAGCACCGGGAAGAATGATTATTCTATATACGTACCAGCAAGTTTTCTGGCAGCTCCCATTATCCAACATTTTCGAATCTCCATTGTCTCGACATTACTTCAGCCCGTACTAGGGTCACACTGATTGTCCAGCGAAGAGCGGCCGAGTTCCGCATTAGGAAGGCGGGACAATGGGAAATTGATTTATCACGTGATCGTTCCTTTGATATCTCAGTGGCTGCTACGGCTGCACAATGCAACTTCGTTTACTCTTCGCTCACTCCGACCATTGTCAACCAAACTTGACGCAGCGTGTAAAGATGCCCGGATTGCTGCATAAAGAGACGGCTTTTCCCAGCATAAGGTTTCCTTCACCCTCTTGCACCCCCCCTCACTCCACTAACCATGGCTGTGTCGCACGATCCCACCTACCCTCTTTACCCTGTGCTCTCTTTGCTGGGATTCGTCCTTTGCTTGATTCCTCTTCCATGGCATATCCAAGCTTGGAACTCGGGAACTTGTGCCTTCATGATCTGGACAGCAGCTGCCTGTCTTGTAGGATTTGTGAATTCCATCGTATGGGCTGGTAATGCGGAAATTATCGCGCCCATCTGGTGTGATATTTGTTCGTCGATTTCTTTATCTTCTTTGAGGAATTCTTGTTCTGAATTGTATTTCTTCCAATAGCTTCGAAGTTGCTGCTGGGTGCCAGCATTGGGATCCCCGCGTCCAACTTGTGCATCAGCCGTCGTCTCTATTCAATCACCTCTATCAAATCCGCATCCATTACGCGTGAAGATGTGAGTTACGTTCGTCCTTTCGCATTTCTTCTGGATACTCATCTTACTTCAGAAACGGCGTATGGTTCTGATTGATCTCTGTATTGCGGCTGGTATCCCGCTGTTGATCATGATTCTGCGTAAGCATTTCTCAACATCACGTAGTCTTTCTGTCTCTGACCCTCCATTCTAGATGTCATCGTACAAGGACATCGTTTCGATGTTTTGGAAGACATTGGGTGCTACCCCGTGGTTTACAATACGCTCCCGGCCTACTTCCTGTATATCGCCTGGCCTACTGTCATCGGCGTGGTTTCTTTCTGTTTCTCAAGTACGACTTTCCCTATCGTCATCTGTCGCTTCTAGATGCTTACCCAAATCCAGGCCTCACCCTACGCTCCTTCTGGATCCGCCGCGCTCAATTCAACCAACTTCTGTCCAGTAACAATTCTTCCTTGAACCTCAGCCGCTACTTGCGGCTTATGATGTTGGCCTTCGTGGATATGATGTTTACTATCCCGCAGAGCATCTACATCATATACATTGGCACCAAGGGTGTGTCTTTGGAACCCTGGATCTCCTGGGAGGACACCCATTTCAACTTCAACCGCATGGGTCAGATTCCAGCCATCATTTGGCGCAGTGAGCCTTCCTATAAGACCGGCGTTGAATTGACTCGATGGCTCCCGGTCGTCTGTGCCTTCATTTTCTTTGCACTCTTTGGGTTCGCGACGGAAGCGCAAAAGCACTACAAAATTGCCTTCTGGGCTATTGCCAATATTTTCGGTTTCAAGCCTTCTGCTCAGAAAGGTTTCAAGATTGCATTTCCCATGTATTTACAGTTGCCTCTGTCTAATTTATATGCCACTCATACTTTCTGCTATAGCTGGAACCGACCTAATCCCACCAAAGCCACCAGCCCTTCTGCATCTGTGGGCTCACTTCCGGTCTACATTCCCACCTCCGAATCTCAGAAAAAGAACTGCCTCGATTCACTCTCGTACGCGTCAGATATCGAGCTCAGCATCTATACCGAGACCGATGTCGAGAAGTCTGCCGACCCCCCCTCCACCAGCTCTACTATCGCGCCCCCCGAGTACACCCGTCCCGAACCTCATCATGTTCCCTTCGACGTGACCGCGACTGCCGGTTCGGATTTCGGCACTCCCTCTTCCCCAACTGCCATCAGTTTTGGAGTCGGGTTTGAGCCTGAGCAGCATCAGCCCACGGCGAAGGCTAGCCAGGCGACCTTGCGCAGCTTGGTATCGACGGACAGGATCTACGTCTCCGCTGAGGTCTCTCACACCCGTACCCCCTCACCCCCGCCCTTCACTAATATGGGCACGCTCCCTTATCATCGCCCCTTCGCCTCGCCCAGCGATTATCCTGCTGCGCAGCCCCACCCCGGTGCCCTCGCCAGTCAGGTCTCCCGGTTCACTGAGGCGGTCTGAGATCGTCCTCGCCCCATGCCTCGCCCTCTGTATCTCCTAGCATCTTCCCTCATCAGCATTAACATCAATGATCTTTCTGTTCAGCATTAACGCCACACACGCGTCCCAACCACCTTCATTCTCATATACGTATTGCTTACGATGCTCAAGAACCCAGCACTAATCCTGTATCAATATCACTCACGCTCCTTTCTGTGCCGCTTTCACGCCGCACTCAATGATACATTACGCTATTCGCCACGCTCCTTTGCATTATTGTCTCCCTATCTTTTATTCCTTCTCTGTTTGGCCTACCATGCCCCTCTGATTACATACCACGTAAAGTAAAATTGTAGACTTGCATTTACATCTTGTGTCTACGTGATAAAAAAAAAATAGAAAGCCATTACAAATAATAGCTCCGGCATTGTGAAGTTCGGAATCGAATTTAACTACAAGTTAGTCTCCCATGAAGCAATCGAGAAACAGCACTTATTGACAAAGGGTTCTCTTGTGCGAAATCTTGCAGCATCTGTCATTTACAGCCCAGAACCCGTCAAGTGCCTTTACGGTACTCCAGGTAGCCTGCACAACACAAGCTCGCTTGTTGGCGAGCATCGATAACCTGAGATACCCATGCTTTTACCCGCGATCTCGAGCTAGCCACGCATGTTCGGCATTCATTCATCTACTCAGCCCAGCCACAGCGTCTCCAGGAAGGTATCAAGCCCATTCCACACCACGGTGTTAAACACCGCCTCCACCTCAGAGAGCGAACATTAAAGAGTATAGGAAACACGATTAGGTGAGCAAATCATCGAGGAAATCTTCCATCTCAGCTTTTGAATCCTTAGGTTTGGGTGCAGAACCGTCAGGGAGAGGAAGTGCAGGAGCATCGACGTACGTCATCGCTGGATAGCAAAGTAGGTGAGTACCTCTTCCTCGAGCTGGGACAAAAACACTCGCCTTTCATAGAAGCAGTAGTCGGCACCGCTGACTTAGCCTTCAACTTCTCCGACTTCGCTCGGAAGCGGCTCTTCAGCTCTGTTTATCCTTCAGCATTGTGGAGAAGATCAAATCATGGTGAGTAGTTACCCCATGTAGCTTCAGAGGCAGCCTTCTCGCGACTCATCTCGTCAAGCTCCTTGTCCCACTCTATCTGCGACACCTTGCCCTTCTTCGATCGCGCAGCAGCAAGACGCTGGGGGTTTGAGGAGATGTGGTCCAGAGAATGGTCGACGTCATCATCATCGACATGGTCTTCTGTTGATAACGAGGGTATCGGAGCGTCTGAGATACGCTGTCTTTCCAAGAAAGATGATAAGTCGACCTCAGGTTCGACTATTGGTTCACCTGTCCGAGCAATTACGTCAATAACGGGACGTAAAAGAAGATAGCAAGACCAATCGCGCACCATCAGAGTCAAGCTCTGGCTCCGGCTCAGCATAACGATCAGCGTTCGTCCCAAGCTGTCGTCTTGAGAATCTCGCTGCCCGCTCTGCAGCTTCTTCGTCCTCTTCGTCATTAGGTCCTTCGCCTTCCAGCAGCAAGCGTTGACCAAACACGGCCAGGCGTCCTCCGCCGCGACCCCGACCCCGAGCTCTGAGATATTTTCCGAGCCCGCCTCTTGATCCACGACCACGGCCTCGCCCACGGCCTTTGGAGGGAGCCCCTGCTGGTTCTGACGATGCCTCGGACATGAGCTTAGCAGCGAGTGTGCCGACCTACTGTTTCAGCTGTTTGTTTGCTCCTCCTCGAATTGCCAAACATTCGATCCAAACACCGCAATTCTGTTGTTTGACAGCACATGGGCCACTCTCATTTTTTAACCTTTCTACCTGCTTCCGGATTCTTCGGCGATACAATATCCAGGACCTTTAGAAACATATATACTGGCAATTATTTTCCCGCCATTTCAGAAGAGGATACCAGCCCAACTGGAAGCCAACTTGGAGGTGGCCATTGACACCAAAAGGGTTTCCGTATGATATGCTTTTCTTTTACTACCATGGTTTTAAAGTGGAATCACCTCATGCTCTTCTGAAAAGCGTTGAACGTTGAATACGTTGAATAAATCGAAGATCAGCTGACTTTCTGTTTCAAATATACGATCTTCTAAGTTCTGTTCATATACCTACGGCGTGGCAGGGTAAGTTACCTTTTCAATGTTGGAGAACAGGTATCTAACATGCATTAATTTATTCTGGACTCCACTTTATATCATCTATTCCAGGATAAAGAGCGTATGAAATTGATTGCCTCTGAACACCGAAGCTTGACGGTATCGATCTGCGGACAGATTCAAGAACACTTCATTTGGTTTCCGTGCTTCTCGCTTGTAGTGCCGACGATCTCTCCTTATTCCGAAAGAACTTTCGGCTCATGGTCGTGCTGTTTCCGCCTGTGCCAAATAGTGCTGATTCAGTGCGATTACCTCGACAAGTTTCTTCACCTTCTAGTATGCAACTCTTCCTTGCAGCACAGAGAGACAATTCTACTCTCCGTCGTACGATCACAGTCGGAACATTACTCTTTTCTTGACTTTTATTTTGTGCTTGAACTCATAGTTAAAAGTCATCGCATAGCGCAATGCTGTTCGTCAACCTACTGCTGAACTCACAGCATCCATAATATACGACCAATTTTCACAATGTTCACCATCGCCAAAGGTAGAATTTATCCCCCTCCATTTCGGTAATGGTTCTATTTCTCTAGCTATTCGTTACAGATTGTTGGCCCACTCGCCAACACACCACTTGACTTCATTTCGTCCAAGTGGATTTGGGCGGCTGAAGTTACCCCCTACAGGCTAGCCACCACAGCGCCTATCCGACACCGCGCATTCCGTAAGGACTTCGACGCTACCTTCCATAAGATCCCTAGCACAGCCGAAATCCTCATTACCTGCATATACACTATATGTGAATGGCATGTCCATGGGATCCGGAAGGACTTGGTCCACTCCGAAATATTACTACATCGACATCGCGCTTTCGACAACGTTATAATCGCAGTTAACGCGCCCAATAACGTTCCGGGTCTCATCCTGAACCCTGCTTGTCTTCTCGCTACTGTTGGGATCAACTATGACATTGGAGACAGTGATATGTTTGTCAGCGACGACAGATGGGGTGTACAGTCTCGAAATCCCTACGCATTTGAGGACCCCTCTTCGATGATAGCCACTGCCCTGCGGCATTTGTGGAGTTAACCTACGACATCCAACTATGGTGTTTCTTCCATCCTACGAGTAACTAGATTTGCCATTAATTGCGCTTTTTCAAGGAATACCGTGAGGACTGTTTTTGGTATCATTACTCCGCGCTTTCGTTAATATTCTTTGCCATTACAGAACAGCAGAAATGGTGACGTGATCGCCTCCTCGTCTTCTGCTGCATCTAGTTCCTAGCAGTTTATAGCCTTGTGTTTCGTTCTGAGTTCTCACTTCTCGAATACAATTTAGGGAGTAATTTATTTAGATCTGGGTGTAATATGAGCCGTTCTCCTGCTTGTCCATCAAGGAGTGGCCAGTTTAACAGGAAAGGTATTCGAGTGATATAATTGATAGATTTCACTTAGATGGACCAAATAGCTGGCCTCTACTTATTACTAGGCTGTTAGTTTCGCTTCTGAATTTCATAACAGACGGATATCGAAGAAAGACTGTGCGAAGGATGTAATGCAGTTACTTTAACCGTTCCAGCCAAGAGCTTCTATGATCGGAAAGTTTATTCTGCGTGGGTCAACATAGAAATTGATTGTCTGTGGAGCAAGGAAAAATGTCTTGCTAGAAGTGGAAATCTGCTAGGAGGCAGTATCAGAAAGACCTCAGATTGTAGTTCGGCAAAGACTCGGGAGCAAAGAAGGGACTCTCTTCGGCATTACATATGAGGAGATCAAGGTCAGTGCGACATGGACTCGGAGCGTGACTTTTTCTGGGCACATGCGAAGCCTATGAATTCTTTGTTAGTGCTCATAATGATTCTGCTTCAAACCACCAACGAGTCACATACTATTGGAGTTGAAACAGTCGAAGAGGAAAGAAGAACGCACTGCAAAAAAGATAGACTTATTTGGTTATGCTTCTCCCATAGACCTTGGAGAACCTTACACAGCATGTTCACGAATGTATAGAATGTTTCCAAGGCTATTGAGAAATTTCTGGATCTCTCAAGTCGTACATATGCCGTTACTATCCCCAATGATTATTAGTCAAAATAGGGTCAATATGTAGTGGGGTTTTTATGTACCTAAGTTCGAAAATGTCTCAGGCTCCAAAGAATAGGAGCATAATTTTCGAGAGCCAACCAGGAATAAGCCTAACAGATTGACTACCATCTGTTATATTAATCAGCAAAGGAGACTACATAGGTTACTGGAGTCTAATTGCATAACCGCGGAGTTTAGATTAAGTATTTGGCAATTCAAGGTGGAACAAATACACAGTCCCTGACTCCGTGCTGCAATGTTCTGGTCTACAGCCATTGCATTGTATGATCACCATCGGATCTTGCCACTCAGATATGTCTCTGTGGAAGTTTCTCTTCTCTTCACACTAATGCAGCAACAGGTCTATGATACTTGCATTGTTGAAGTGGGAAGAGCAGCAGAGCAGTTCAACACTTGCAATGAGCAAGACAAGCTAAGGCTGAGTCCTGGAGT
>JASFDF010000510.1:0-17071 GCA_036937115.1 Nidularia sp. FH-822889 | reverse complement strand
CTTTGGAGCCTGACTAACATATCTGACACTTTGTCCATTTATGTTTCTCTTAGATATCTTCCATCTGTGCCTAGTAGGTTCCTTACTTATGTAGTGTAGACATGTATATTTCATTTCCTATTATTTTATGTTCTGTCTGTATTTGTTTATCCATATGTTCTTCATTCATGCAAGGTTCTCCTATGTTTCCTATCCTCTGATTGTGTGTGGCTGTTAGGGATCACATATGAAGCTAAACAAAACATCACTGTCACTTGATGATGTTTGAACTCTTAATTCCCTGTCTATCAAAGAGTCAACAAAGTTCCCACTCAAGTTAAGGCTGTTTATATCAGTGTTGTTCCCAAGGATTAAATATTAATAATGTTTAACCCTTAATTACATTCTAATGTAACCCTATATTCAAGGAAGAAATAGATGATGGACATGTTATCATTTACATGGACAACATCTTGATCTTCACAGCGACACTCAAGGAACACGAGATCATGGTTAAGCAAGTGCTTCAGAAACTACAGAAGCACAAGCTATTCCTTAAACTGGAAAAGTGCACATTCGAACAGGCAGAAGTGGAATACCTCGGACTGCTGGTCTCACATAACCAAGTATGCATAGACCTGGCTAAAGTCAAAAGAGTAAAGGACTGGCCAACTCCTAAATCCAAAAAGGATGTTCAACAATTCCTAGGATTTATAAAATTTTATCGACAGTTTATCAAAGGATTTGCAAATATTGCAAAACCATTGACAGAGCTAACAGGCAATGCAACATGGTCATGGAACAACCAACAGGAAGAAGTCTTCAAAGGTCTAAAGGAACAATTGACAACAGCACTGGTACTCACCATACCAAATGACAACAGTCAATATTGAGTAGAGGTTGACACTTCAGACTACACCACTGGAGGAGCCTTGTCCCAGAAACAACTAGATGGAACATGGAAGCCAATTGCATTCATATCTCATGCATTAAGTTCCACAGAATGAAATTATGACATTTATGACAAGGAAATGCTGGCTATCATGATTGGCCTATGGGAATGGAGACAATACATCCTGGGAGCAAAGGAAATATTTGAGATATTCACAGATCATAAAAATCTCAAATACTTCCAAAAGCCACAGAATCTAAACCATCAACAAGCCAGATGGATTACTGAGATGCAGGAATACCACTTTACCTTGCATCATAAAGCTGTGAAACAAATGGCAAAATTTGATCACTTCTAGAGACAAGCAGGTCATGAGAAGGGGGTAAACAACAATGAAGACATTGTCCTATTAAAACCAGAACTTTTTTGAGCTGCATTTCATGACATTATGGGAATAGATGAACAAATTCTATCCCAAATCAAATGGTCATCAAAGAACAGGGACAAAATTGTTGACAAATACCTTTCAAACAAGCAACCAGGCTGGAAAGAACTAGAGGACAGAGCCATTTCCTGGATGCATTGACTCTACATTCCCAAAGACAAGAAACTATGGGAAAAGATCATTTGCCTACACCACAACACCACTCTTACAGGACACCCAGGATGATATAAAACCCAGGAGTTAATCACTTGGAACTACTGGTGGCCAAGAATACAAGCAGATGTTTCTTTATATGTTGATGGATGCAAAACCTGTCAACAAACAAAACCAAGAGGGACAACCCCTGCTGCAACACTAGTACCAAATGAAATACCCACTAAACCTTAGGAAATTATATTGGTGGATCTGATTGGACCTCTACTGAGTCATCTGGGTATAACATGATCTTGGTCATTGTTGACTGGTTCACAAAAGCAGCCAAATTCATCCCAACTACCAATGATGTCATGCCCCTAGGAATTGCCAAGGAATACAGGGACCATGTATTCCATAATCATGGATTTCCACAAAGGGCCATCAGTGATCAAGGACCTCAATTTGCTTCCCAATTCATGACAGATCTATTCAAATTGACAGGAATGCAACAGAACCTGTCAACAGCATATCACCCTCAGACAGATGGACAAACTGAGTGTGTCGACCAGGAGATTGAACAGTATCTAAGGATTTTTATTAATCACTGACAAACCAACTGGTAGGAATGGTTAGCCTTAGTGGAATTCTCCTATGATAATGAGGTTCACATGTCAACTGGCTATTCTCCATTTTACCTCAACAATGGGCAAAACCCCTGGAAGGGAATGGAACCAAGAATGCAGGTCAAGTCACAGAGTGCCACAAAATTTATTACCAACATGACAAATATCCAGAAAGAAGCAGAATGGTCTCTAAAAGCAGCTGCAGAGACAATGAAACAGTTCTCCAACAAACATTGGTGACCAGCAAGGGAATATAAAAATGGTACCTTGGTTTATCTAGAAGAAGTAAATATCAAAACAAATTGCCCAGCCAAAAAGCTGGAAGACAAACAATATGGACCCTTCAAAATAATCAAGAAGATCAGATCATTGGCATACAAATTGGAATTGCCAAAGACATGGAAACATAAACATCTAGTATTTAATGAGTTGCTGTTGTCACAGTTCATGGAACTGGCTTTTGAATCACAATGGACTCCACCCCCACTGCCACCTGTCATTGTTGACAGAACTGAAGAAATTCTGGACTCCCAAATGAAACACAGCAAACTTGAATACCTGGTCCATTGGAAAAGCTATTCTAAAGACCATGACAGCTGGGAACTGGTTGTCAACATAGAAAACACCCCTGAACTAGTTCAGGAATTTCATAAAAGGAACTCCTCAGCCCCACATTCTATATTGCACCAACTCACATTCATTCCACTTGAAAACTTCACTGTTGCTACTAGAACCCCGGGTCACTTCTACAACTTGGAACAGGGAAAATGCAACTGTGCAACATTGCCATCATTGTCTCCCTATCCATTCTCTTTGGTCCCCTCTTTGCAATCACAGCCTACATACATTTGGCAACTTACTTCCCCATTCTCGACTATGGCATCTTCTGAACAGTACCTTGAGACACAGTGGCAGAAATGGTCTGAGAAAATAGGGTGTAAAGAGGTTGAAGAAGACTGTGAGGACATAGTCCTAAAGGAGGGGGTAATGTCATGAATTAGCCTTTTCTTTTGGAAATTATCATTAGCTTATCTCTTGGACTTATCACAGGAACATCTATACTCCAGAATAACACATGGACAACTGCATGGATACCATGATGCAGCTGCTCCCATGAGGTCAACACAAGGCTTGCTTCTTTTATGATCAATAATTACTTACATGCATGATACACATGCACATGACACCTTACTTACATGCACAAGCCATGAGCAGTACATGCGTAGTACATGAGTTGGGTAGTATTTAGTTACATTGTTTGCACTCAGAACCCCAGTCTTGAGCTGGTCATTTCTCTGCTAGCAATACAGTGCTCATCCCTAACCCCTTTTCCTCCCCTCTCTCTGAGTGATTTGATGACCTCAACATTGCACTATTGAGTGTATTGTTTATGTGTCTGACAAGTTTAAAATCAGTTATAGAATGCCTAACAACATATGAGAAAAGACCAGATGTGATGAGCAAGTCTAAGCACACCCAACAGCAATATGCAAAATCTGGGAAGAATCAGACCAACCTTGAGCAGTTCTTCACTGCCCCCAGGCCATCATCGGCTCAAGGGAAATTGGCAAACAATGATGCAGATAATGGCAATTCAGATATTGAAATTTTGGGTCATGATCCCAAAGTCCTATCCCATCCTCCTCAAATATATTAGATGTGCTGTCCTTAATTCCACAAGTTTGGCATGCTTCAGATTGTGATTCTCAGTCAGACAAATCAAGTCTTGGAGTTATTGATCTGGGGACAACTCCACCAACTCCCAGCAATAATTGTCAAATCTTGATTCCAAAAGAGAAGACTAGGGACTAGAGTTCTTCAAGATTTACAATAGTCTTTGACAAAAGTGCAGAGACCTGGCCAGGTGTATTCCCGTCGGATGAGTTCCAGGGTTTTGTTCTGACCAAGGTGACCAGAAAGAATGTGGTCGTGTTTATATTGGAGGATTCGAAGGTAGAGATTGTCAGAAGCAGGAACATAGATTCTGTTGTCGAGGCACAAGAAACCATCGGCAGAAAGTGACCAATGGCCTTCAGGTGCTGTGATGTGTGCAGCAGAAATGGGGTCAGAAGGAAGAGCAGAAATGATATTGTTGTGAAGTTGTTCTACATCCATTACTATAGATGCGCAGAGAGTTGGACCTACAAAATAAGTGGCATGTAGAGAAGCAGAAAGCTGTTCTTGCATAAACACTGGGCAGAAATTGTGCAGATTCACTTTAGCATAGTTGTTATTCCCCCCTTTAGGGTAGACATCCCATCGTCTAGTTAAAGAGTCTGGTTTAGTTCCTAGGCATCCAGGGCAGAAATGAATGATCATGTTGAATTGCAAAAGGTATTCTGACCATCTGGCTTGTTGGCATGTAAGAATTTTGGTAGTGGAAAAGTATTCCAGATTCTTGTGGTCGGTAACAACATCTGTCAGAAGCAGTGCTCCTTCGAGATAATGTTGCCAGATGCAGAAGGCTTCAAAAATTGCTAGAAGTTCCTTATCATGAGTGTCATAATTCAGTTCAGAAATAGTGAAAGTGTAAGAGTGAAAAGCAATCGGATGAATTTCATTGTCGGAAGAGATGATGGATAGAATAGCTCCCAAAGAATAGTCAGAAGCGTCGGTTTCTACAATGATCTGTGCATCAGGTATCCAGTGAGTAAGAATTGGAGCAGAAACGAAAGCTTCTTTCAGTCTGTTGAAAGCATTATGACAGTCTTGATTAAAGTCCCAGCAGATACTTTTCCACGTAAGTCAGGTAAGTGGTACAGTGATGTTGGAATAGTTTTGGATGAATCATCGGTAGAAATTAGTGAATCCTAAGAAGGATTGAATGTCCTTAACTTTTTGTGGTTCAGGCCAGTCTTGAAAAATCTTGACTTTGTCTTCCAACATTGTCAAACCTTTTGGAGAAAGGATGTAGCCTAGGTATTCCACAGAGTTGGAATCGAATTCACATTTGTCGGCACAAACAAAAAGTCCATGCTGGCAGAGCCAGCAGAAGACTTCCTTAACATGTTTCCAATGCTGGATGGTATTGTTGGAATATATGAGGATGTCGTCGAGATAGACAGTAACACAGACATCTAATAGATCTTGGAATATGTTGTTCATAAAATGTTGGAAAGCTGCTGGTGCATTAGTGAGTCCAAATGGCATAACTAACCATTCGAAACTGCCATAACATGTGTGGAAAGCAGTTTTCCACTCATCACCTTCTGCTATGTGCACAAGATGATAAGCATGTCAGAGATCTAGTTTAGTATAGACACGTGCTTTCCGAGGACTGTCAAGTAAGTCAGAAATGAGCAGTAACAGATATCAGTCTTTCTTGGTGATTTGGTTGAGGCTGCGAAAATCTACACAGAGGCGGAGAGCTCCATCCTTCTTCCGCACGAAAAGCACAGGGGCACCGTGCAGAGAGCAGGAGAGACAAATAAACCCAATAGAAAGGTGTTCATCAATGAACTTGCAAAGCAACTTTAATTCCGATTGCAAAAGGGAATAGACTGTGCCTAGCAGAGGCTCAGTGCCATCCTCCAGGTTAATCTTCAAGTTGTAAGGGTGGTGAGGAGCAAGTGTGTTGGTGCGTGTCTTGCTGAATACATCAGCAAACTTGTGGTATTCCTTTGGGACCTTAGAAAGGTCAACTAGTGCTTCAGTAGTGGAAGCAGAGAGTCCTGAAACTGAGGGTGCAGAAAGATGTAGGTGAAAAGTTTGTGATCCAGACAAATTACTAGCACGCAAAAAAGTGGCAGCGTTAATGAAAGAGATCAGCAGAGACTGCAGAGCAGTGTTGGAAACTGGTGCAGTTGGTCACTGAGTGGCGGAAACCATTCGAGTGGATGTTGACAGAGATGGGGCAATCTTGCACAAAGAAGAACGGAAAGTAAAACTACTCAATTCCCAGTCAAGCAACAGATTGTAGCAGGAGAGCCAGTTATATCCAAGAACTAGAGAGAACGAAGAATCGAGCAGAGTAACATAACAGGTAAAAGTCATGCATTCACCAGTCAGAAAACAGACAGGGAGATTGACTACCTCAGTAAGGTAAGTATTTGAGGAGCCGTCAAAGAGTTTCAGTTCAATCGGAGGAATAGTGGTAGTAGTGACTCCATGTAAATGTGCAAATGAGGTATTGATGAAGCAATGGGTTGAGCCAGAGTCCACAAGTGTCGGAAAAGGAGCGGTAGAGTCAGAAATAAGCAGAGAAATGAGTTGAACATGTAAAGATTGAGAGTCGGAAAGAGCAGATGTGTTGAGTCTGAACTCCATAGTTGCACAGTTGAGTTCAATGCAGTCCTCAGTCTGTGCAGAGACCTGAGGACTGCTCTCTATTTTTCCAAGCTCTTAGAGCCAGAAGAAGAGCTATCCTTACTCTTGTCGGAAGCAGTTGCTGCTCGGGCCTTAGCCTTAGTGGCAGAAGCAGCTGCCTTGTTACAATCCTTAGCCATATATCCAGAACCTCCACAGAACATGCAGAGATTATTATCAAAATGGCATTGATGCTCCTGAGAGGTCAACTTGCTGTCTTTACCGAGCTTGTCAGAAAGATCTGGCTTTTTCAGCGCAGATTTCAAAGAAGTTGTATTTGAGGAGTTGTTAGAATTCTTGTTATTACTGTTGTTGCTGTTTGAAGTGTTAGAGGATTTCAAAGTATTGACCTGCTGATTGTTGTTATTACCAGAGGATTTCTTACCCTTGTTGGAAGACTTTTCTGACTTAGCAGAAGCATTTTCAGCACAGGATTTCTCGCACTGGCACTCCCAGTGGCAGGCATCGATAGTCTGAGCAGCAAATTTCATGTCGATGAGCAACTCAGGTTTTCTGGTCAGAGACATAATATCCTTGATGCAGTCGGGTAGGCCTTTGTAGTAACAGTGTCAGAGAGCCACAGCATCCCAAGAAGTCTTAATCACAAGGCAGTTGAATTCGACATTGTATTTCACAATGCATTGGTTATCATGCATGCAGAGATTGTCGAGTTCTTCTTCTGCATCTCCCACTGGATTGATAGTGCCAAAGTTGTGCTTGAGCTCTGTAACAAATTCTAACCAACTGTTGGTAAGACTGTTGGAAATAATGTTGGGCTCAAATCAATCGAGAGCTGTCCCTCGAAGATAAGACAAGGCAAAGTTGATCTTAGCAGAATCGTCAGAATAATAGTGACGATTGTTGCAGAAATAAATTGCACATTGCAAGAGGAAAGGAGATAGTTTCTTGGGGTCGGAACTGTCGTAAGTGTCAGGTTCTTTAGCCTTAGGCTTGTCGGTTTTGGTGGCATCCTTCTGACAAATAGACCTAGAAAGTTTTCCAAGCACCTGAACAAGATTTGGGTCCTGATCAGGTGTTTCATCGGAAGAGGGATCATCATCCCCACCAGAATAGTCAGGATCATTGGGTTCATCAGGGTTGCCGCCTGGGCCTCCCTGGTTGTCGTCGTTGCTGTCAATAGGGGTACTGTCATTGTCTGGCAGAGGGTCATTTCTGCCATTACCAGAGCGTTGAGTCTGACTAGCCTGGGCGGAAGGCATTTGAGAAGTAGCATGTCCTTTGCCCTTGTCATTAGACCTAGAGGCTATCGGAGGCAAAGTGAGGGTAGCACAAGCAGTGGAGACAGAGCAAGTTTCAGGACAAAATATGGAAGTCATGTTTCTATGAGACTGAGCATGTGCGGTAGTTGTACGAGGAGTTGCGAAAGTGGTTGTGCAAACCATGAGTGAGAACTTGGAAGTTGGAATTTGAATATACTGTCAGATCTCGATTCCAAAAGAGAAGACTAGGGACTAGAGTTCTTAGGTAACAATAGCACTATGTCAGAAAATGTTTGAAGTATTGTCGGAAGGATTTCCAACTGTAATGCTAGAGATAAGAACCGTTAACTTCAACTTATGTGCTGCACCCTTCCAGTTCTCGTGGGTTCTAATTTAGTCAAGTGATTCACACAGCAGAAGATAATTACCAGGGTCAGAAGTGTGTTGGGGGTGAACAAGATAATTTGACAACTGGAGTCAAGTCTAGTGTCGAGGGCAAGATAAGACTAGTTGAGATAAGTCAACTAGAAGTTGAGTCGGAAAGGGTCGGAGAGTCAGAAGTGAATTCAAGAGACTAGGGGTGATCGTAGTCGATATTTGAATTGAGTACTAGAGTACAGAAGTGAACTACTTAAATACAAGTAATGCTAATTGTAATCATAAAAGTGGAAGTAGCAATACTATGGATATGAGGGATAATAAGAGTTCTTGACACATAATAAAAGTAGCAGAAACAAGGGCAGAAGCATAACTGAGCAGAAGTGTTCATAGAGATGGTAATTGTATCATGAGCATCAAATGATAAAAACAATAGTTCGGCATTTAACGATGAATGGAGACAGGCGGAAATATCGGGAAATCATATTGGAGAATGTCGGAAGATGTCGGAAAGGATCATGGATGTAACAATAATTCAGTTGATATGGAAGAAGCCAAGGAGCCAGATTTGACAGATGAAGAACCAGAGACTGCAGAGGCAGAAGAAGAATGGGAGCATAAGCTTGATCCAGGGATTCAAGGCTCCCAAACAGAGATCAAGGACTGGGAGACTCTGCATAACCAGATCAAGAATGATCTCAAGAAGAATAGTCAACAGCTTTCACTATCACAGATCAATCAATTAATGAATTTATCAAATTTTGCAACTTTGTAACTGAATGGAAGGTCACAGATTGGTGCAAGTATCAATATTGCACAGCAGTGGCATGAGAAAGAAGGAAAATACTTTGCAAGACAAATTGATGCATTTGCATGGCATTATCAAATATTTGAACAACTACCAATTGAGCACTGTGGTGGCTACAAAAATTCCCAGACACCTCTTAAGGACAAGAATGTGAAGAAACAGATTCTTGATTATCTTACAGGCCTTCCAACTGGAAAAGTTCCTCCCAAAAAATTACAAACTGCATTAAATGACATCATCCTTCCCAATCTTGGCATAACAATAAAAAGTCCTTTATATGAGAGGACTGCTTGCTGTTGGTTGATCAAGCTTGGGTGACATCACACACAGATTTGAAAGGGGGTCTACATGGATGGTCATGAGCATCCTGATGTTGTCAAATACCGGAATGAAATATTTCTTCCATTCATAGCAAAGTTTGAAGCACAGATGGTTCATTATGAAGGCCCAGGAATGAAATGGATTGAACTTACCCTGGCTCCTGGCAAGTGTGAAATCATACCAAATTTCCATGATGAAAGTAGCTTTCATGCAAATGATGATGTACAGAGTGCCTGGGTACAAAAGAACAAACAACCATTGTGGAGAAAAGGACAAGGACAGGTTATACATGTCTATGCATATATTAATCCAGAGACTGGCCATCTTATATTATTGGATGAACATGGGTCTGTGGTTCAAGATTCAACAAAGATAATCTATCTTGGTGCAAATGGTGCTGCTTGGTGGGACTGTGAACAATTACTGTCACAGATAGTTGATTCAATTGACATTTTCAAAGCTGCACATCCAAATAAATAAGCATTGTTCATCTTTGATCAGTCTTTGGCACATGCTTCACTCCCACTTGATGCACTTAAGGCATTCAAAATGAATAAATCTGATGGTGGAAAGCAGCAGCACCAACATGACACCATTATTTCAGATTCAAATCCTGTTGCATAGTATCATGGACAGGTGCAAAAAATGACTCTTCCAAATGGCTGACAAAAGGGCATGCAACAAGTTCTTGAAGAATGAGGGTTCAAGGTCTCTAACTTGCATGCTAAATGCTCACCAGTGTACCCTTTTGAAAGTGAGAATTGCTGCATGGCTCATCTCCTCAGTCAACAAGATGATTTCAAGAATCAATCATCCATGCTCCAGACCTACATTAAGTCTCTAGGTCATGAATGCATTTTCCTCCCTAAATTTCACTCTGAACTTAATTCATTTGAGATGGTATGAGTTTTATTATCAAGTGTTAATTCAAAATTGATAATTTTATCTGGTAGTACTGGGGATGGTACAAATACTGATACTGTGAATCTAACAAGAAAATGTTTCACGATGTGAAGGATGCTGTCAAGCTTTACTTGGAAGCTTGTCCTATAGAAGTTATTTGACATTTCATAAATCACTCATGGAGATTTATGAGTGCATATAGAAAGAGATTAACAGGGCATGCAGTGGTGTGGGCAGTCCAAAGCAAAGGCAGCATCAGCAGGTATCTGAGAGGGCTGTGATGTTGATTGATGCTGTACTCAACCCATCTTGATTAGATACCCACATGTTTCTGTCATTTATGGACCATAACTATTGATTTTTTTGGATGAAAAATTTGGCACACCCCAAAAGTCATAGGAAATTTATGAAAACCACATTTTTGGACTGCTTTTGCTTGCCCAAGTCCAATTCTGTTGATATTTTTCTCAAAAAAAAAATCCTTGTCAAGATATCAAATTTGTCTACTCTGCATGTCCACAACCATAGGTGTACCTGGAGATTGCTCCAAGTTGTCCTTATTCCATGCATCTCCCACTTGAGTGATGCCTTTTGGTCCAATCTCACTATTCCATATGATTCCTGAGAGGTCTGCTCTCTGGTCTGTAGAAATTTTCTGGCAAAGTCATTCATTAAAGATGACATCACAGGATGTTATTGCACATTGTCAGAGTGGGTCCCAAAGGCAATAAGCCTTGGTTCCTGGTTGATAGCCAATCATTATGCACTTGCATGTCTTAAAGTCAAACTTTTTTTGCTGTTCCTTGGGAATATGGGCATATGCTGGGCAACCAAAGGGGCAATAGCTCCCAATTGCTGGCTTATTTCCAGACCAAGCTTCATGAGGAGTTGTCTCAGTAAGTTGAGAATGTGAAGAACAAGTGATGAGATAGACTGCTGTGTTAGCTGCCTCTGCCCAGAAGCCAGTGGAGAGATTTGCTTCATAAAGTATACATTGTGTATGCTCTACAATGATGTGATTCTCAATTTCAGCAAGGCCATTTTGTTCTGGTGTATGAGGTGTTATCTTCTCATGAATGATCCCAAGGTTAGTAAAATAACCTTCAAACTCAGTAGAGGTGTATTCTCCACCACCATCTGTACATATAACCCTTATGGTGAGACCAGTTTGGTTCTCCACTAAGACTTGAAACTCCTTGAAAACAGAAATAGCATCACTTTTATTATGAAGCAGGTATAACCATACATGCTGTGTATGATTGTCTATGAAGGTGATAAAGTATTACTTTCCCCCTAAGCTGTAAGGTAGTGGACCACAGACATCAGAGTGGATGAGATCCAACTTGCATCTAGCTCTCTTTTTGGAAGGGGGAAATGGGTATCTATGCTGTTTACCATATACACAAGCCTCACAAAAATCTATACCCCCTCCCACTGTCTCTATATCCTCCACCATGCATTTATCAACTAAGTGTTTGATGTTATCAAAGCTGAGGTGGCATATACAATAGTGAAGAATGTTTATGTTAATGTGTGAAGGTGAACAGGCAATATTTGCATACTCATTTGATAATGGTTGAGCTAGAAGTCCATAAAGACCTCCACCTGTCTTGGTTGCAGTTGCAAAATAGCACTTATTAGAGCTGTAGATGTGGCAGCTATCACCTTTAATAGTGAGCTCATGTTTGCAGTCAGTGAGGTCAGCAACTGAAAGGAGTGTGGCAGTTGGGAACATGTAGTATGTCTAGTATCACAGCAGGGAGAACACTGTTTGGTACATCCATCAGATACTGGAGAGACCCTAAGCCTATAGCCTCAATAGTAGAGGTCTCCCCAAGGTGGATTTGAATCTGCTTCTCAAGAGGCTTGTAGGTATTGTTAATGAACCATTCCCAACAAGGGCTGAGGTGGCATAAGCATCCTGAATCAATGAAGGTTTGATCATGTGAAGAGTGAGCAAGGTTTGCTACAACATTTTCAGTTATGAAGACATGAACAGTACCATTATCCTCCCACTCAAGTGAGCTGGAGGGAAAATAGAGGCAATAGAGGCAAAAGTAGCTGAGAGGTGTCCTGACTGTCAGATGAGACCACATTAGCCTTGGCTGACTGTTTAACCTTTTTAGTACCTTTGTTCTTGCCCTCAGTAGTCTCATTTGCCAAATCCCATTTCTTGATATTGCAGTTTTCCTTGATATGCCCCTCATATTTGCAATATCCACATTTCTTCTTCTTGCTTGACTTATTTGAAGTATGGGCAGCCAGAGCAGAATTGGGATTGCCCTCAGCACCTGTGATATGATGATATTCAATCATAAAGCAGCTGACAATGTGAGCAGAGGTGAGAGGCTTGTCATGATCAGAGGACTGTAGCAAAGCAACAACTAGGGTTTCCCAGTTATTTTCACATGGAAGGGACATAAGCATGAGTTGGACAGGGAATTCATCATTGAAACTTTTGGATGCAAGTTTGCATTTCTCCATCTGTAGGAATGAAAGGTGGGTGTGCATATCCTCATTCTCAGAATACTTCTTCTCCAGCATGCCAATCTTCATATAGCAGGCAGTTAGTCCAGTATGCACATGAGCATGAGCTGCATGTAGTGCTTTCTAGACATATTCAGCAGAAGTGAGACCCTCAAAATGCTGGAGCTGATCTTGCTCAACCATCAGGGTGATAGTCCCAACAGCTTTGTTATTACAACAAATATACTCATTATACTGGCAAACATCCTCTTTGTACTCATGCATTAGCTGGTTGTATTGCTGATCTGAAATATGTCCCTGACATGTTGTAGGCCCAGAAGCCTGACCATCAGCTCCAGTAGTTCCAGGGACAGTAACAAAGTGTATATGTTTTAGTGCATCTGGACAAGGTTAAATGATTTCCTCACCAGTACAGAGGCATCAGAAACCAGCCTTCATGAGTTTGACCTGTGCAAGAAGTGACCAGGAATGATAATTCCCATGAGTAAGTTTCTCAACATGATGGTAGTCAGAGGAATGGGTAGTATCTGAAGTAGTGGTAGACATAGTGAAGGAGCAGCAATTTTGGTGTAAATGAGGTCACATGACCACATTGTTTTGCAGAGGGTGATTTGGGAGGTAGCAGAAGTGTGGCAGAGAGGCAGGGGATGTTGAAAAAGGGAGTGTGGGAGCTCAAAAATGATGAGTGTGCTCAAAAAGGACTGTGGAAATGATGAAAATCATGATGTTGAATGCCGAGGAAGAGGGGGAAAGGTGTGACAGTGGGCAAAATACTCGAAATGGCAGGTGTAGCAACCTAGCACTTGAGGTTGTAGCCTAGACCAGTACTGGGAAAGCCCAATACAGTCATGCCATTGCAAAATCCAGGGTGTGCAGAGTGTGTTGTGTCTCTGAAGTCTCAAAGTTGACGAACTTCAAATGTGGCAGTGACATGGCATGACTCAGCACTTCCTGGGGCCCATAACCTGAAGTAAATAAGAGTTCTCAGTGACAACATAGCAAGAGAATGACACTATATTAAATACCTAAAGTAAATAAGAGTTCTATATACTGATAAGTAAAGTGTGAACCAATAATGAAAGTGAGTGCACATACCTCAGCAACAATGTAGCAGGGGAATGATGCTGAAGTATTATGTGTCACAATAGGTAACTAATGGTTCAAAATTGTAACTGAGTTTAAATTACATAAGGAGTGAATAAGTCTGTATATATGTATCTATATGACTATCTACAATGTCCATGTTTAACAGCAAGGCCAGCAGGTCTTACATGAAGCATGTTGCAATAAAATGCAAGCAATGGACTACAAATGCAATTTACAAAGCTCTATTTGAATATTGCTTCCCACCAGATTATAAGCAAGAAATATAATTAAAATTGCTTAATGCCAATCATTGATAGCTCTCTGTCCATGATTTTGAGCATGAAATTTAAGCACTACATTGTGGGACTTATTCAAGATAGTGATTGGGCAGTTCCTGTTGTTGAGTTGGATTGTGTCTGTGACATAATCATAGATGCCCCCAAATGCCTTCAGCAATTGCTTCCTAAAAAGCATGCCCAAGCATTAGTGCTGTGAAATTTCTCAAACTGTCCCCTGTGTGTTACACCTGCCACTGTGACATCTCCTTCCTAGATTGCCTAACATGGGACTACACATCCATCTGCTATACACATTAGTTTGTTTGATTTTCATAAGGGGCTCAGCCTTCTTTTGACCTGATCAAACACTCTTTCATCAATTGCTTTGGCCAACTTCTCCTTGGGGTCCTAATAAGGATATCTTGTGTACAAAATGATAACTCTGTTCCTCCTTATTCTCACTGCCAATGCCATACAAATTAAAGATGGATGAATTCTTGGTTGCTAGGTACATTTTGTCTATGATATCTGGAATAAGCCCTCTGTCCTTCTGTAATGCTCCCTCCCTGCTACCTGGGGTACCCTGTTCATCAGCAGGCATTTACTTGTACCCGTGTGCTGCCTTCTTATCTGTGGGGGCACCTTTGTCTGGAACCCTTTTGGTTTGGGCCATTGCTTCTTCATCCTGACTTACAGTGAAAACCCCTCACTTTTTGCCTGTTCTGGCCCAAAAATTTTGGCAAGAACTTCCTCTCAAATCAGCTCACAGTACTTCTCTGCTGACATCCAACTCCTGGCTTCCTCTATGAAGTTGACTGCTGCTATATTTGCATCCAGACTACTTGCTCTCTTGATGCTAGCTGCAATGTGCCACCAACATGTCTCTAGCTCTGGGACTCAATTAGCAGCTGTTGCAGTGCATGTTCCAAAGTGTTCTGTGCATCCTCAGGTCCAGCATTCATGTGTACCCAGACTACTTGTCTCTGTAAAAGTGGGTAGGTCCTATACTTGTTGGGCCACTTGCCTGCATTTGCCATATGCCAAATGGCCTTCTGGGCAGTGTATGCTACATGTCTTTCTGGTGTAACTGTGTGAATGGTGATATGCCCTAGGCAGATCTACATCTGAACACTAAGCAAAAATCACATTTTGTTATCCAAACTATGATATTGGTGGAAGTAACTATTTATAACAGAATGAGGCACAACAATGAAGCTCTAAGCACAGGGAAAAGGGTATCTAGCTAGCATAGAAAAGAACTTGGGACACAGCAATTGTGAATATAGCACCAACATTCAGAACCCAGAGAAAGCTGACATGGCTAAGCCAAGCCTGAGGGTGGCTATAGTGCAGCTGAACTGAAACAATAGTAGCTTTATTTTAGCTTCATATGTAAGCTATAACAGGTCCACATAAAGAGACAAATCAGAGCACAGCTATAATATCATATGAAAAAATGCTATAGCAGCATGGATATGTGAGTAGGATGTAGAATAATAATTGATAAAATAGAATAAGCTACATGCCCTACAGAGGAGAGTTCACTGAACTATGCTAGGATACACAGACATGTAGCATGCTCTGAAAAAGGAGCAAAACAACAAAGAAAGGTACTGGTATGATACAAGTCTGAAGACAAATGTTAATATACATTTGATCTATAATAGAGATGCCCAAAATGCAAGTGAATCAAAGACCTATTCAGTAAATGGACTAAAAATAGCAAGCTGGAATGGGATAAAATCTCGAGGAAATGGAATAAAAAGAGTAACAGGAATTTTGCCCCCATTCTTTCACAACATGATCTGCAGTAATGAGCTCCTCAGCTCCTGCTATGCTAAGTCAAGAGATATGAGCTAATCTCAATTTAATTTCAAAAGTTAGATGGTGTAGCTAGAGCTAACTACCTGAGAGTGAGAATCATTTTATGTCTTAGTTAAAAATAGCAGCAAACCAAGTTACATACAACTGAGTGCCAGGACCAAGTCCTGAGACTCTGGTATCAAATTGAGAAGTCTGAGGAACAGGAAAACCATCTCTTTTGGCTTGGTTAGTGAAAAAGTGTAATTTTAGGAGAAAGGAAGACCATCTCCTGGAATCCTTGCCCAAAGACAGAAGGAAGACTGCTGTTTTTGGGGGAAAATAAGGGAAAGGAAGACCATCTCAGTTAGTTTCAGAGAGTTCATTGGTACTTACAAGGAAAAGAAGACTACCTTAGAGAGAATTGGGCATTTATATTGAGGGGGATCTTATCCATACTTAGCATGAATTGAAATTGAAAGCTCTAGAGACAAGAAGGCCATCTCAATGAGCCTTTAGCTAGATTAGTGAAATGAAGACTATTGACTATATCTAGCTAGCATAGTGGCAGACATCCTTTTATTATATCTTGCACACTTTGTACCACATTTTTGTATATAAAACTTGATTCAGGCTTACACCCATAAACTTGAGAGGTTGTGAGAAATCCTTCCTTAATATGAAATCTGTTGCAGGACTAACTTGTGCAAGATGCATTGCATAGCCTTCCTTGTTTCTGGGATTAGGAGCCCTTTGTTGTCTGGGATTGTATTTGCCAGTGAGTGTAACATTGGTTGATGGTGGTGATATTGGTGGATATGTGAATGTATTAAGGGACAAGATAAAGCTCAAGGTAGATGTAGTAGGTGTGTTGTTGGTGGATGGGGTGCTGTTGGGGCTTGACAGTGTCAGTGATGACATAGAGCTCAAGGTGTCTGGATCTGTATCAACAAACTAAAGGAGAATTAGAACTGATGTATTTATTAAAGTATTCCTATCTACAATGTTATAAAATATTTCACAGTTTTGAACATATCTTCATCAGTTTTTGATCAATTAATATGTTCAATGGTGAGTTTTAAAGGCTATTTGTAAGAGTACAAATGAACTGTCTTAACTGACAATACCAGTCCACCAAGACCTGTCTTTTTGCTGTCTTGAGACTGGCCTTCAAAGCACTACTATTTGTTCTTAATATTTCTGATGTCAATTCATGCCTAAGCATTGTGTAATCGTACTCAAATGAATTTTCCTTTATCATGCACTAGGTTTTCATTGTTTCAATCACAGGAGAATTTCCCCTATCACTGTGGACAGTGGCTTCTAAATCTACCGGATTTAGAGGGAATAAATAGTGGATAAAATAAAAATATATACATACCTCTATCTGCTGGATATAGGGAGAATAAAT
>JASFDF010000509.1:0-17078 GCA_036937115.1 Nidularia sp. FH-822889 | reverse complement strand
AATGGTCTAGAAGGGCCCATATATAAATACCATGCCTAAATATAGTAGGATATATTTAGATAACCCTATCTTAGATGTTACTCACACTAGGCATCCCTCATGCAAGCAACAAGAAATTTGTGTGCTAACTTGTGTGTTTGCACACACTTGCACACAATATTATCTGCACAATTCATGTGCAAGTATAACTTAAGTTTTTTGATATAAGATCATTAAGGCAATATTATCTGCTTCTGTAACCCAAACAATTATATTATATCAATTGTAATGCCTTTGAACAATTTCAATGTTGAAGATTAAGCTCATATGTGACTGCTTCCCCAAACCAGGATTTGCCAGAGCCCAGTTTACTGGCCAGAGGAGGTCAATGACACAGTTACTTGAGATGGGGCTGGAGATATATAGCTCTTTTCTCTGACCAAATATTTTATTTGATGATTGGGAAGATCAAGAGATTGGACACAATTAAAAAATAAAAGACTGTTCATCTCAAGCTAAATTGAAACACTCCCTAATATCTTAAGTAAAAGGAATTCAAATGTTTTAACTTGTTATTTAATCTTTATCATAGCCCAAGTCATAGCAAAAACTATATTATATTATGAGCTGTGCAAGGACATCATTTTGGAATACAAGCTATGTGCAGGCAGTGTGCAAGTGCATGCAGGCTGTGCATAAGCTGTGTAGGTGATGAATAACTGTGTGCAGGCTGTGTGTGCATCTTGCTTAATCAATCAAAACAGTATAGTCCATTATGATGTAATAATGGTGGTAAATGCATTATTTCAAAGGATGGATGAATTGTAGCTACCATGGAGGTAAATAAAATTTTGAAATATTGGGGTATTTTGACTGTTATGAGCAATGAAATATGGATGAAAGTCAAGCTAGGTTATGCCCCATGATTCTAATGCCAAACCTTGGCATTCAGGGGATGGTATTTAGTGTCAGATGGTTTCAAAGACTTAAATTAATGTCTTGTGCATTGTCAATAGGGTTTGTATGAAAGTGATCCTCAAAATTGGGATCCTTATTATGGAATGCCCCAATATTGAAACCATGAAGATCAATAGAGAGTAATGCAGAACTTGCTGAGAGTCACTATTTAATTTTTAACCTTGTCAATGAAGATTTACATCTCATATAGGATGGACCACATTTTAATCAGATGAAAAATGCTCCAGAAGTTATTTGTCATATCCTGCTCACAAATACCACCCATACAATCCTAATCAAGTTCCAATCAATCCTGACACTTTCTCGACTCACTGCATCATCTCTGGTTTACTCTGGTTTACTCAGGTCTATTTCCATTTCTCAACTTATGTGTTTCAGCCACAGAACACTAGTCCTCTATCAGTATATTCCTCTGTGTTACTATTTACTTACTATCATCATACGCTCTCTTCTGTTTGACCCACTTACTTCTCCTTTCACTAGTATGTTTTAGTATCTTGTGGTATTACTCTGGGCAGTTACATTCTTAGTATTTAAGTACCTCAAATGTACTGTAGAACTTCAGTTTGTTAATTACTACAACTTTACCATTGCCAGTTCCTCCTCACTGGTAAAGCTACTCTGACATTCTCAAAATCCTCTGCTCTCTCGATCTCTTCTCATCATTGTTATCACTCTCATGCTAAATCTCTGGTTTCCAGAGATTTTACATGACCAACCTCTGGTCAGGAAGCTGAATTTGTGATCCATTATCTTTGTTCAACTTTGCTAATAGTAATCTGTAAATTGGACATTAGAAATGAAGGGGGCACAGTACATAAGCTGAAGCTGCTGTCCATTCTGATCCTCTCTTCAACGTAGTGCTAGAATGTGTTTCCAGAGATATCACCGGAGTCTCTGGTTACTTTCCTTTGTCCCTCCCAAGTTATTACTTGCCCAGCAACTCTAGGTCTTACCTGGAAACAAGTTCTTGACATTATTGAAATATGCACTCCTCCACCCCACCCATGTCCTAGACCATTGCCAAAGGGAAAGAAGTCCAAAAGAACCAAGTAATTCATTCTCTAAAGTAACTACATAATTTAGATTTTGAAGACTTGTATGACTGGTAAAAGACATAATCATTAATTTTAAAGAATATTGATTCATTGTAAAATAGGAATATGGCATTAATTTGGAATGTGCGCAGGTTTGTGCAAGTGCACAGCCACATTATCCTGTGCAAGTGCACGCAAGTGTGCGCATACACGCAACCTGGTATGCAAAAAATCTGGTGTCCCCTCATGCAATAGTTCCTCATCTCACTCATGTTCCAGATGGTTTAAGTATGGCTCAATGCTAGTAGCAGCAGATCTTGGCCATGACATTGTTTAAATATTATTATCTCAAAGGTATACCTGTGCATGCATGGTGTGTGCCAGGCATAAAAATGTGCACACATCTTGCACGCACTATGCATGTCACGGCACTTTCTAGTTGCCCCCTAGAGAGGGACTTCTTTGTCTTTTTTGCCAGCATTTTGTGACAGTTGTACTTGAATGCCTTCAGGATATCAAAATTTGCCTGTTAGCTAAAGACTGACTATACTATCTCTATTTCATCACTTTCTATCTCCGTGCCAGCTGCAGGTGGATTAAATTTAAGAGCAGAGATGGGTTTATTTTCCACATCAGTATTTGAGGATGATACCGAACCGTCCTGGCGGATAGCTAGAACCATACGGTTGCTTAAGATGCTTGCCATCACAATAGAGAACGAAGCAGGAGCCTCTACGGAAACACCCTGTGAGAAATGTTAGCTTCATGCGGTGGTCAAGGATATAGGACTTACTCCCGGCTTCTTGAACCACACAACGATGCAAGCGATATAACTCAGGGAAATTCTACATTTAAAGAAGAAAAAGGTCAGTCCAACCTTTAGCGTGAAATATTGAAACCGTACACCAGAAAATAAAAGACGGAATCACGAATCATGACATCCAAGAGGCTTCTGCCCAAAAATAGAGGAGAACTTTGATCCCTGAATGACCGAAAACCCCGAAGCACTGCTAAAACGCAAAGTAGGCTATCAAATGACAGGGGTGGTATCCATAACTTGTAATAATCATTCACCGGGGCCATGGAGTCGCAAACATTCCCTCCAGGAATTGATATTGTAGACGCTTTATCACTTTTTTAATCAATATTTACTGGAAGATGTTGTTGGTTTTTGTACCTGTGCTACCTGCTCCATCTTTTATTGCCTCTCGAGCCAAGATTGCAGAGCAGAGTAAGAATCCGGTTATAATTATCCCGAGAATCTTTTTACTCGAGAAATAGAGGGCATATATCCTGATTTGCAGTATTCCTGGAGGCAAAGTAAGCATCTATTATTCTGCCAGTCACCTGAGTGGATAGAGACGACCTCCAGAAAGCACAAAGGAGGCTAAGGGAACCCATACTTCTAATTTCTTTTTTTCAAAACCTAGCCTTTGTTAGTATGCAGATTACAGAAGAGGAAAGGTTCATCGGCATGCTTACAGCTGTGGGAAATAGAGCAGAGTCGTGTCAGTTGTCCTCGGGTTGATTGGGGCCTATTTTGAATATTTACAACTGCATAGAAGCCGGGTCAGAGACTAATTAATCTCGGACGTCGAACTTACTGATTTTGGTAGGTGAGAACTAAAGTATTCTATTTGGATTGTCCTCGGTTGAGTATTCTACCACCGTATGAAAGAAATACTACTACCGTTTATCACTCTAAAAAAATATCAGCCAGGTCAGATAGCGAATTTAATAAGACTGTTCACATTGCTGCACCGATAAGATAATAGCGATTCTGACCCATTACACGTAAGTACTGGCTCAAAACTCGATGGATCTGTGTCGCTTACAACAAGAAATAAAATCTTCATCCACGACCAGCGACTTTTCTATATATATTATGAGTCTATAACATCATGGCAACGTAGGCTGGTATGAAGATAGAACTCACCCATATTAATTCCACCTGTTCCTACAGTCGTGAATCGTGTGCAATGGGTATTCTCAAGCGACGTACTTCTTGGTGGAACGTTTTCACTGGCATATCGTTAGCTGGAGTTTCTTGTAGGTAGAACCTTCATTGATCTCACAGTAATCAAAAATGATAATCGTGACTGATGACACTGCATTGAGGGTGTATGTCAGAGTTGGTTTAGGCAGAATTGGTTACTTTACCTAGCCAATACTTTGTGATTCGCACCCCCGAAAGCCCTTTGATGTAAGCAGGTGTGAACATTGTCTCTGGCTGAGCCGACATAGCGCTGGGACAGGCGAACAGGAGCCTAGTGGGCAGATGATGGAAAGTTTGGGTTATAAGAATGTGTATTTTAATCCGCAGCCAATAAGAATTACTAGTGATTGGCAGATCGGCAGGCTCCAATTAACAAATCACCAGCCTACTAGTATCATTTTTCACGTATCAAGTGCCCCACGTCTTCGTGTCAATCTATATTCTATAATAGCCCCTTCATCGTCTCAGGCATGTCATAGCTGACTTACCTTCCCAGCGCGCTGTGCAGGAAATATATGCTGTAGTAGGGGATACAGAGTAGAATTCAATTCAACTTTGATGTTTCCAAAATGATAAAGAAGCACCCAGCCGATTTACACAATTATATAAAATTTCCTGTGCTTCTTTTTATATCTTTCTTCATGAGTTCTGGTAGTTATTTCTCTCGACCAGAGTGGAAGTAATGCAATTTTGTGAAATTTTAACCATGGTAAAAGGTGACGGTGAAGTAGCTGATAATGTTGGTTGATGGGGCACAGTCCTTTTTGCGTAGACCGATGAGTGCATGTGCAAGTTGCGCAACTGTTGCGCAGAACTTTTTCTCATGCATTTGAGACTTGTGCAGGAATTTTGAAATTTTGCACAGAACTGTGTGTGAGTGCATGCATAAGCTAGATATATAGAGTGCACATGATATGAAGGAAGTCACCTCAATATCATAGATTCACGAGAACAAGGGAGTTTCTGAAAAAGTCGCAGCTTTCTTGTAGTCCATTTGCACTTAGTGATATTTGCAATCTGAGGTCGTGGTTGCAGACTTCAATGACAGCTGGACCAATTGAGTTTTGCATCCTTCAAATTCACACTGACCACATGGTTCCACTCCGATCTGACACAATGAATAAGAAAAAACAAAAGTAGATGAAAGAAATAATATATACCTCAATATTGTTCTCTGGTTTCCTGCCAAGTGCTCTTAGAATATAGGTGCTGACACGGCTTCTCACGTCTCATAAGAGACGAGATTGTGAACATAGCAGGTATGGGATTCGCTCGCTTCCAAGAAGTTTAACCAAAGTCAATTGCAATGGTAATTTGTCTTCAGAAAGATAAAATTGTGGTGGTTCATTTCGTAACCTGTAAGGGAGCTGAAAGAATGTGAAGAGAGCAAGACAGAAATGTACTTGATTGTTGGTGCTGTGCACTTCCTCTTGTTGCCGATCGCCAGCCGCTCACCTTCCATTGATGGACTGTTCATCTGTTTGTTTGTTGGTATGCGTTTCATAGAGCCATCACTCTCATAGCTAATACTTACACACTCCACTCTCTGCAAAGTAAAAAGCCGTGGCCTCAGGCTTTGCACTCATGAAGCCTTAGCCGTGGGCCGTTCAAATCCTCAGTCCCGGCTCAGTCAGGCTCAGCCAAATCAGGCCTGGCTTCAGGCTTTAGGTCTGGCCTAGTACATCACTACTAAGATGTCGTCTAGGCACACCTACGACTCTGTCACTGAGGGGATGCATGTCCTGAAGCGCACTGCAGCTGCCACTCCGCTCGCACGACTGGATCGATCAAGCCCCACCTCTTCCCCTTCAAGCATATGTGCATGCTTCATTCATCTTGACAGGAGAACAAGATGTCGTTCAAGTGGTCCTGTGGGTTCGTGATGCAGTAATAGGTGCTCACACCATGTTAAAGGTTGTATTTGTGGTAGTCAATGGGTATCAGCTTAAGGTATTGCCAATTGATTCAATCTTGCCTAGACTTTACATACTAAACTCTGGAAGACAGCGCATCAGTTATAGCGAGTTAGGGGGAAGAATTTCAATTTTGAAAAGCTTTCAAATGCGCCAATGAACTCATTCTACTCCATCGTCCATGTCATTTCAACATGTTCGAATTATTGGACTGCTTGGAAAGCCCCTAAACACTGAAAGGATCTTTCTACAATATGTCAGACACCTGATATTGGTAGAATATAAGTCTGACAACTTCGATCCTATTAATCAGCGAAAGAGACCTTAACTAGGTAAGTCACGAGAATCACCAGCGCTGATCCTATTCTAATCTATTTCCATGTCTTTCTGTCATCCGACAGATTCAAATCATTATACTGCCTGGTAAGCCTCTAAAAGGCAAAAGATTCCTTCAAAAATTCATGAGAATTGACAGATGCCTGATATTTGTGGAATACGAGTATGTGAGCCTTGATCCAGTTCTCTCCTATTATCCTGTTTTTGTATCTGATGCAATCGGGGGAAAACATAGTACATATACGTACAAGATTGGGCTTCTTTGCGTATAAAATGTCAGGGTACAGTGCGGCTTCTGCTCTTTCAGATGTCTCAGTAAACTCTCTCAAGCTGCGACTCTTCTCTTAGCCATGAAGCTTTTTGCTATATTATCAGCTTTCACGCTGGGATGTGCCATTCAAGCCACCCCACTGTCCCCTGCAACAAGAGGCAACAGGGGTATTCTCATGAAAGTCGTGAGCATATTCATCGTGCTTATTAAAGGTGAGGCTCAGAACTGTGCCCCAATATTATTCATCTAGGCATTTGACATCTCGAGAGAAGAGGCCCTGAATTCGGCGCTAGAGAACAAAGGCCTCTATACCCTCATCAATACAACCACTCTACATACTGCAGTGAATTTTCCTGCTCATGCTTCCAGCATATAAATGCGTCAATTCGTCAACCCATTCCCGGTTTTCTGCTCCAGGTCAGGTAGCACAGGGAGTTGCGTCGCCTCCACTTTCACTGGTGTCGTACAGAATTCGTGCTTCAGTTCCACCTTCATCAGTGATCCGACTGTGGTCGGCCTTTTGGTCCAATTAGGCGTTGGCGGTCCTGGCTATACCGGATTGGTCGTGATCCCTGAGGTCAATGTCTGTTTCAATTTCAGCACCGTCAGGCTAAGCTGGACTGTCTTGACAGGAAGTACACCAGGCTGAGATCTCTCTGTGATCAGGACTTGTATCAGAGGCTTGGGTCAAAATAGTTGAAACCTTTGCACAATGGAAAGCTGATGGAGAAAATGTAGCGGTGGAGTGGGTGATCGGCCCTACTCCCGGTCACATACGCTCGTAGACCATGTCATAGATACCTGTATATTAGACAACTCCCCTCAAGAAATATACTTACTCGCCGAACCAGCGACCCGCTCAGCAGTAACCTCCGGCTACTGCTGCATAAATTAAATAGCGAATCCGGTGGGCACAGGTTTTTTACCGTGGCATTACCGTGCCTACCGTGCCGTACCGTGCAATCTGGCACGGCAGGCAAGGTAATGGCACGGTATGCATGGGACTAGCATGCAGCTATCCACAATGGTCTCTAGAGCCGTTGTTTAGAATTAGGACATGAAATTGTATAATTGAACGAGTGGGGAATATCCAGTGACTCGGAATTGACCAATAAGGAGTTAAAACTTCTAAATAAGGAAAGTCAAAGTGCTGCCGTAGCAAACATACATAGACCCTTTCACACGTCTTCGAATTTTATAACATTGGAAACTTATTTAAAGTACAGAGATAGAATATTATAGTGTGTTACTTATACGGTAAATTTTCTGAAGGAAATAAATTCAATCAACAGCGGAAAAAGTTACAGGCTAGTCTGTCAACCGACATAGGAACTGAATTCAATATCCGAAATTTCAAGTTTCGAATTGCTCAATGGTGACAAAACTGTAGGAGAATAGCAGTGCCTCCGAAAATATAGCCAAAGGGTAGTAATAGATTTGACTTCAAACTCTGTTTGACTATCCAAATTACTATAACACTACAATTCACCGAGTATGATATCTGCTTAGGAGATGGGAACTAGAATAACCCTACAAATTTACATCCCGGCATTTCAAGGTTTGGAGTATTCAAGAGTCAAGAGTGCACAACTGCAATGCGTATCTAAAAATGCTTTCAATGAAAATCTAGCACACACGGTACTGCACAGTAGTACACAGCACCTGCATGGCTCTGCACAGCTCTGCACGGCTCTGCACGGCTCTGCACGGCTCTGCACGGCTCTGCATGGCTCTGCACAGCCCTGCACAGCCCTGCACGGACCCTCACGGTCATGCACAGTCATGCACGGTAATGCACGGCTGCCTCAAATATTGGCATGGAACTTGCACAGTAATGCACTGCAATGCACGGTAATGCATGATAATGCAAGGGAGTGATAAATAATAAATTCAAAGTCATGAAGCTGTGTCCATGGATTGAAATTAGGTTTATCCTACCGAAAACCAATTATTGACTCATTTTGACACCATCTATCACTCTCCTAAAGTGTATCAACAGACCCTTTTGCTAATACACTGCAATTCACCAATTCTGTCCAATTCATATGCCAATAATCTCCCACATCCTTTTCCAGACAATCAAGCAACTTACCCACGACTCAGTCCAATGACTTTATTCATTTTATGTCCCTCCATTCTTGATATACCGCATTGCTGTGACTGTTCAATTCATCTTTATCATTCCAAGATATTGCTTTTCTTCACCCTTAGCTACCACCAGGATTGGCTTGGTTTATCTGTGAAATTTACTCATTGCTCTTCTTAAATTGGTAGCCTCTCATAGTATAAAATGCTGTTGCTTCTTAGTAGAAATAATAACTCAAGTTCACCTCTAAAATTTGAGATATTGTCTTCTCCTTCTTTTTCTTCATCTATCTCACTCTCATTGTCTATCTTGCTGTTGTCACTGCATCAACTCTGTCTATTTCATTGGAAAATTTGTTGATTCCTTGAATTGACATTGTTAAATCTCTCACCTCGATGCTGACAGTCTTTCCACCACTAGTTCTTGTACTTCAAATTTGCACTTCTGGCTAGAGCATCCCTGGAAGCCTCTTCTCACAACTCAGAGTAATTGTTGTCAGTGAGGATATTTTTTATCTTTAGCTTCATACCTAACACACTATAGGCCTATCACAAACTTGGGATCATCTCTTCCTCTTATTTATACCTCAGTTGGATCATCAACTATGGTGAGTCATTTCAATATCCAGTCCAACCTTTCATTAAATTCTCCACAGGAATTTTTAAAATATGTTTTCCATTATTTTGTACCACCTGAACTGCATGGAGTTAAACCACATGCTTCACACAAGGTGGAAAGCTTAGAGAATTTGGTTCTAGTCTATAGCTCAGCTGGTATGTATTGATAAATTTACTTTGAATATATTTTTATTAGCCATTTACCCTAGGACATCTACTGAGATACATTGAGTGGAACAAAGAAGAGGAAACAAGGTTGAAAACTACTCAGAATATTCCTACCTGTATGTCTTGTGATAATTGAGTGATTTGAGTATAAATCAATCATTATCCCAGAACAAAAGCCTGAGCAAAAGAATGTGGAGAAAGAAACCATTCCAACTGCAACCTTAGCAAAGGAAGAGCCACTTTACAAGTGCACAGCAGATGGAAAATTTATACTGCTTGCACATCCTGAATTGAAACTCTCTACTACCACTGCCCCATTGACATCTAAGCTGGAGATTTCAAATGGAAATATTACCAGAACTGAAGACTGGGATGGGTGGCCTGATGGAACTTTTGAACAAGACTTTACCTTCCAGGAATTTGAAAAAACTGGCAACCTAAGCATTCATTGGGCTATGGCAGTCAATGGCGGTGATCAGAAAGGGGATGAGGATGCTTTGGAGTGGGTAGGAGGAAAAAGATCAACAAAGAAGTGCCTCAGAGTAATTGAATGCAATAACCCAATGTGCGCTGTTATCACTTGACCCCAAACAAAGCCTCAGCAGATTGACAATCAGCTTTGGAAACCTTGCAAGTGTGGAGCTTTAATCTTCTGCCAATGGTGCAATGTGGTTGCATATTTATGGAGATGGTCAGGAGGTGTACATTATTCAAACCAGGGATTTCGTACACACCGCCAGCCAACACACCTTCTCCACCTTCATCCAAATGAACAGCAGGAATTCATAGAATTACTCAATCTCACCCCAAGTCAAGTCCTCTTCAACTGATTGTTGGTGTTCTGGGGTTGGATGGACCAGGGAAATTGGCTGCAGATATATCTGATATTCTTCTGAATGCATATCAGGTCAGCAAGGAGCAACAGAAAGTTAAGAAGGGCCAAGTTCAGAGTGCAGATGGATTAATTGCTGCCTTTTCAAAGTTTGCTTCAGAGCACCTTAATTTTGTTATTCACTCAAACCTTGGTGAGGAGACAGTTATTTGTCTTCAAACACCTTTTATGTGGTCCCAGCTTGTCAAGAATTCACATCTGGAGGGTGCCATTAATGGGACAGTGAATGATGCAGCTCATGGGTGGTGGAGGAAGTGTAACTCACTCCTCATGGTCTCATCAACATATTGCCCAGATCTTTTCTGCTGGGTTCCTGGCATGTGGCTGTGATCATAATTTCCTTGAGGGAATGTATTCATTGCATGGAGTTGCGATATATTATCAGCACCAACATGAAGCTGCATCTAGTATGTATTTTTCCTATCAATATTTGCATTATTAACATAATTTATTATTAGAAGGAATCCTGACCTGCTATGGGGCTGCTGAGCCATGGAAGGCTGAAGCAAATAAATTTGGTCACACTAAACCAACAAGAGCTGGAAAACCTGAGGGTTGAAAGCAAAGGAAGAATGATGGGCAGCCACCTGATACAATCAAGGAGCTCCTTTTAAAACCAAAGAAGAAAAAATTGCTTCCAGCTGAGACATCTCTGACTAAGCCAGCTGTTATTGAAGTACATCCAAAAAACCAGAAGATCATGGAAGAACCTAATTATCCTTGGAACAAAAACTCTTGCTGGCTTGATACATCTTTACAGCTTCTTTATGTCACCATCTTCAAGGCTCCTGAGGAATTTACCCAAATCTCTGCAGCACTTCCAAAAAACTCAGCATTACAAATGGTCCTCCTCACTCTATTGGAGTGACAAAGTTTGGACCCACAGAGCAAAAATATCTTGGCAATTCTCTGTGGTCAAAGAGATGACATTCATAAACTATTGAAGACAAAGAAAGCCATCAAGTCAGTTACTAAATTTGAATCACTCTTTGTAAGTACCATACTTCCATGGTATACTTGACACTTATGCACATATATATATAGACCTGGTTTACTGAATTGATTTGCCTCAAAGATATCAAATTGTCTTATTGCCCTGTTTCTGCATTTGAAGTCCTCTTTGTCGAAATACATAACTACTCAGGCTCTCCAAAAATCGGTGGATCTCACATAGAAATAGCCTTCATTTCAATTGATGGCAATCATGTTGCAGCTACCTCTTGCTGGCATGCAGAAGAGGGTATTCCACAGTGTCCTGGTAAACACATGGATAACCAGAACATTGTGGTTTCACTTCCTCTTCTTTATGCTGTTGAAGTTGGAAACGAAAGCATAGCATGCCAAGATCCAATGATCAAGCTTCAAATCTGGGACTCTCCTCCAACACTTGCTCCTGATACTGACTCTTTGGCCAAAGGCCATGGGGCTCACTTATGACCTTGTAGGCCTTGCTTTGAATAATCTCAAGGGAAATCATTTCATTGCTCAATATGCTTCAATCGACCAAAAGACTATCTACACCTATGATGATATGGAACACAAAGGACATCCAGTTGAAGAACTGGGTGCAAGATTTTTGACTCATATAGCTGGGAAGCATATAGATCTTCCTGATGGTTTTGTTGTATAGCAGGTTTTCTACCTTCTTCGTGGAGGTGCCAAAGCTCAGGACAAATTCTTGCAGCTCCAGACAAGCACTCTTGCTGAAAGATTCAGCTTTCAGTTCTCGACCACCTGTCTAGATAAACTTTTTTTGATGACTTACCAGTCAGATGACTTGGTTGAGTTGGAGGCTAAGCAAAGAACCTGGATTCTCAACCCCTTCAAATCAAATACTCTCGAATATGTCTCTCAAAATTGTCCTATTGACAATATAATCACTGATGGATCCCTGGATCTGGAATCCAAAGAAGAGACTATACTTATGAGGCCAGAACCACCAAGAACTCAACAGAACCCACACCATGTTTCTGCTAGCTCTTCTTTGGAGTCATCTCTTCCATATTCCTTGTTTGGCTTGGACTGTTGATGTGGAATAGTTCGGGATGGTAACATTCATTATCATGGTGAGGAACATGGGGAAGCCATTCAATGCAAGGACTGCAAGAATTGGTCACACATTGCATGTCAGTGGGATGGAAGGGCAAGTAACCTTGCAAAAAATTCTTCTTTTATCTGTGATTTTTGCGATCCACAGAGCATGCTTTTCAATTTACGAGTTTCTGAACACAAGTGAGTCATTATAGTCTTTTTACATCTACACACTGATTAGACAGACATTATAGATGGCTGGAGAAGCATGTCAGATATAACAAACCATTGGATGATTGTTTGAGGTGCACAGAGAATGAAAGATATTATTTCAGTGTTAATCTTTTTCATAGAGCCAGCTGTGGTGCTCTTGTTTGAGTTGGCCTATTTTATTATCCAGCTCGTTTCATTCAAAAGCTTGAGGAAGGTTGGAGGGTCAAATTATGGAGAGAGAAAATCTTCACCAAGAGCACAGAACTTGAAATTATCATGGGTGGAATCTATACTTTTAATTCAACAGATGTTGTTGATTCCCTCTGGCAAAATCGAGGCCAAAGATGGGCTATCTGAGTATGTTAACCTTATTATCTGGTGCTAGATTGTTGCTAACTTCTATTTATGTAAGCTTGGATGATGGAAACATGCATATGAAATTAAGACATCTGAAGAGATTCTCTCAGATCCTTCCTCAATTCCATACACAGAAGAAGTCAACAAAATTCTCTCACCTTTTAAGGTGCTTCTTACATGTTTGCTCTCCTGTGAGTCAAATTATCTGAAGAACAAGATATTCCCTGCAAAAACCTGGCTTGAAACCACCAAGAAGCCTCTTCTAACGACTCTAGTTCCACATGTTGGCTCACTTTCACTGGAGGAGAGAGCTCAAATTGCAAACTGGCTTGACATTCATATTACTTTCAAAGACCAAAAATGTCGACTTTTATGGCTAGGATACTTACCACTTGCCCATGCATTCACACTTTATATTGCCCATCACCTTAAATCTGATCCAAAGATGGCAAAGTTCAAAAGAAAAGACCTTCTTCTACAGGCTTGGGTGGTTCAATTTACTGGAATGCCACCAAGGCTAATTGATATTGACGTTGAGAGAGGATGCTTGGAACGGCTGGAAGAGGAAATGTTTGAGGTGTCTTTTTGAGCTGGGATAACTGGGTATTACCAATGGGGCTTGGATGCTGGATATCATGGAAACTGGGATCCTTATGCTTATGTGCCAGCTGAATGGAATTTAGGAGATTATATTGGGTATGACGAGGTACTCGAGGTATGAGGCTCTCTCGTAATTCCTTATGTATCATACTTACTTAGTTATTACAGCCTGGACCAGACTACATTCATTGTATACCATCAGTGGAGCCTGTTAAAAAGAGGGAAAAACCTAAGCCACGACTGATTGTTCCCCGCAAGAAGAAGGATATATAGATCATTTATTTACACATTTGTAGTGTTCATGGAATAGTCTATTTAGTCTCATTTATTATGAGAACATATTCAATAATTGTTAGAAGTAGTGACCTACACAGCTTTCTTTACACTGCCTTCATCTTTTGTTTCATATCTATTTTCATTCTTTGTTTCATATCCATCTAGCATAGCATAGTAGCATAGCCTAGCATAGCATAGATAGATGCACAGTACACAGCTTTGCTGTCTTCCATATGTATATAAGCCTGCAGTCCTAGAGTGTAGTCCCTCAGTTACTCACTCCAGGACTCAGGTCAGTACCTACATTCTCTTTCACAATATATCAGTTACGCACTCCAGGACTCAGCCTTAGCTTGTCTTGCTCATTGCAAGTGTTATACTGCTCCATTGCTCTTCCCATTTCAACAATAATATTGCAACTTGTTCCAACTAGTTCATTATTTGAAAATATGGTGGTCAGGGGCATTTTAGAAACACAAGCCCATGAATTTATGGGCCATGGTATCTTAAAAACGAAATTTTATCATTTTCTACCTCCATACCCTCCCTACCCAACCCCCAAATGTTCTAGGGAGAGTTATTAACAATGGAAATGAGTTTACTAGTCTAAACTGATGTTATAGATATATAGAAAATTATTTTAACAGCCCAACATATCCGGAAAGTGGGAGCATGGTATGAGCTTTTGAAATCACCTTTCATCACATTGGGAAAGCAGCATGAACTGCTGCAGCCGTACCACGGATTTTCACATTCGCGCATTGCATGGTACTCCCTACCACACGGTAAGCCATGCACGGTACTGCACGGTACTGCACGGTACCCCCTCACCACACGGTAGGCCATGCATGGTAATGCACGGCCCTGCACGGCTGCCACGGCTGTGCCACGGCTTTTTCCATTTGCCCGAATCCAGTAGTTGTATTTTTTACTTTCTGTCATTGGTTATTTATTTTAAGTAGTGAGATTATACCATAAATTCTTATCAAATTAAAGTGTAGCTCTAGATAGTGTTGTGCAAGTTCGGTTCTGAACTTCGGTTCGAAATCGAACGTCCTCAAACGGAACCGGAAGTTCGGTTCCTTATTGAAACGATCATATTTCTGCCATTCGCCGAGCAGCAAAGCTTGTTGACGCCTTGATTGCTGCATTATATGAGCAAGATCTTGATTCTGACAAAGATTTTGACTTTAGATTTTTTGTATGCTTTCCCCACTCTCCTAATACATTCATTCCTACATATATTGTCTCGTATAAATTGTTGGAATTGCATCCGGCACATTCTAGTACATCGGGAAAGTCTTCGAGCTGACTAAGATACTAAGTAATTGGATTAGGAATTAGTTACTTGTTACTTCTAGATACATTGTAGATTAGTATAAAAGTGCCTCTGTAGGAGGCCTAATAATCAATCAGTTCATTCTCTTATGCACTGCGCAACCTCGATTTCCAATATAAATGAATTCCGTTTTTGCGCTAAAAAATTCCCTTCGGTTCTTGGTTCAAACCTATCAGAAACCTGGACTGAACCTTTCTGAATATGAGCAGATGGTCCCGTTCAGAGTTCAGCAATTTTGCACGAACCAGACCCAAAGTCTGCTTTGGAGTCCAGCTAAAATCTGGATGGAACTGAACTTTGCCACCTTAGCTCTAGATGCGCTTCTGGAGTTGATAAATTTGTCGATATCTAACGGAGGAAAAGTATATCCGAGCTCTATCGTAAATATCACTTTGAATAAAAAAATTTAGGTGAGTGTGCTATGCTATTGCAATTGGCCTCAGAGAAAGTGCCTACGATATATTCATCCAGGCCATACTGGAGTGAACTCCACCACTCACTTGCAGACGGTGGTCGGAATGGTCTCAGGGTTGGCTGAACGGCATGACGAACTTGATGTATTATACATAAGCATTCTTTCTGCAGATATCGACAAAAAGCGACTCGAAGAGTAGGAGGTGCATGGTATTCTACTCACACTGAGGACAGTGGTGTGTGCAAAGGGACCGATGACTGCCCATACACTGGCATCACTTCTTAGTTCACCGAATAGTAAGTTCGCTTTTCAAATTTTTTTTTATTTTTTGGAACCGTTTTGATAACCCCCCTATTTGCGGTCCCCTGCCTCACTTTTCATTAAAGCACTGCAATTGATATCACACATGCAAGAGGGTGTGTACTGACTGGTTTCACCTTTCCATGCATCATTTCCAGACTATCTGTTTGATAAACTTTGATCCGGGGACTTCCAGCGCAAAATGACTCAGCACAGTGAGGTTGCCTCAACGTGATGGATGTACAGCTGCAGTTCAACATCTGCAAACTTGATACATTGTTCTTGTTTAACAAGGATGTGTTGGACCTGCAGGAACAACTCAAGAACTCCATCTCTGCTGCCCTCACATATGCTTGTTGGGGTGAGCATCTTTGGCAAGGATATTTTACTGACATTGTCCACGAAAGGCTAGTTGACCTTCTGACACACCAATTATTTCCCTGGATGGAGGTATTTAATCTTGAATGACAAGTGTAGCTGGATGCAGAGATATTGTGCCAGGCATGGAATTTGTTCAGAGTGAGTGAATGTGCCCATGGTTTAGACTTTTAAAGGGAGATACAGTACAAGGATAAATTTATTGTCCTGGAATGCAGTCTTATCTGCTCAGATAAATAGATGTAGAGAAATATATATTTCAGCTGATTATGTACAAGGTATGTTTGTCAAGACAAGCACTATGTGGATGTAAGTCACAGATACTATATTAGGTATAAGTATACATGCCAATGCATGCTAGTATATATGTACAAATTATGCATGCCAGTGCATGCCAACCATGCCAAACTATGCCATGCCACAGCAATTTCTGATTGCCCCTGCTGGGCAGTTTGCTGTGTGTAGTGGTGCAATGCATCACCATCTGTGTCTTGCCATTGCTTTTGGGTAGTATCTTGTGGCTTAGGGTATTTTCTAGTAAATATAGATGCATGTAAGAGCTTAATGATAAGATGGACTCAGAAATAACTTGGTGACAAGCTATTTGAAGAATAAGGAAATGCTGATTTTTCTTTGCTTTAGATGGGCAAAAGATGAATTGCAAGTTGAACATGGAGGCAAAATGAGTTGACTGTTGAAATATGAGGCCTTTCTATGGTGAAAAGGAGTGAGATAAAACAAAATGAGGAGTGTGAAATTGTCATATCCCTATACGGCGCAGCGCACACCATCTCCGTATCACTTACAATCAATCCCGATGCTTTCCCGACTTCCCGCTCATCTCCGGGTTTACTCAGGTTTACTCCGGTCTATTTCCATTTTCGTACTTACCTCGT